>CALYCR020000023.1:0-23528 GCA_944470395.2 Schistosoma turkestanicum | reverse complement strand
CCTTGTTAGCTTGATAGGTCATATCCATGTTGGAGGGCGGGTAGGCGTAGTGCTGTAAGTTCTTCTTGTTCTTCCGGTGTGGATTAGGGGATGAGAGTTAACCCTAAATTGAAGTGTCAGTAAGCGCTTGCTTTTTGCATCGAGGGATTTTGCGGGCCGGTGTAGAATCTATTTTGAATGTTTTGTTTTTTGCGAAATCCCTCCATGTATATATATTTGTGTTATGATATGATTGACTCTTTCTGTTGACATTTTGGTACTTTATTTGATTCCATTTCGAGATTTTATCATTGTATATTTTTATTATTTCTATATTTTGTACTTATATAGAAGTTTTTATGTTTGCTTCCGAACTGTACACATGTTGTTTAAATTTGATATTTAATATGGCAACAGCTATATTTGGATTTGATACTTTGGCAGTTAATACTAGTATCACTTATTCTTTTCGGTTCGGATACCCATCAGGGTAATTTTCGACGTGGAAGGTGTCTTACTTCTCAGGGAAGTGTTTTTATTTCGATTTTATTATAAAAATAGACGGCTTTCTCCTGGAATTGTTGTGTTTTGATATTGGATCGGGGGATAAGCGCGTTCGACCTACACCTACTGGAATCAAAGTGAACTGCTATGGTAGAAAATTCATCTATACCTATTTTGAAAGATGTTTTGAGTGAGATAGTAGTGTCTAGAGCACATTTATCGATGACATTGAATAAATTTAATGCATCAGAAAGTTCAAGACTAGAAAGTAAGGCGGTCCAGTCGGAGTGATGAATTAGAAACCGGAAGCTGTCTCAGTCAGCATATTCATAGTTTCCGTATTTAAATATGTGTCGAGGCAGAGATAAGGCGTACTAAAAATGCAATGGCACATGAAAAGCGTGCTGTTCAGCTGATCAAAGTATCCTCTGCACTCATGAAACTACTTCGGAATAAACTTGAATGCTCTGAAGTGGAAGGAAGGAGCAAAATTACTTAGTGCTGGATGATGCCTGACGGATTGTCCATAATACTCCTGACTTGGTATGAAGGAAATCAGGAACCGAAAAATATCGGTGCATCTAATATTTTCAGACTGTGCAAAAGCCTTTACCAAAGTACCTCACGCACTCGTAATTGTTGAAAGTGATGCACTCCTATCTAGGCCTAAAACTGCCTTAGAAAAAGCAGGTTTCGTACCAGGGAAAATAGAGTGCACGAAAGTTGGCGAGTCTGAACACCGAGAGTCCTAAACTGGACCATCAAAGGTCCAGTTCTCGCTAGCATCGATTTTGCCTGACGACGGAAAGATCTAAAGGTCCACTAGAAGCCAACCGGATTTGATTTAGCACCAGGATGATCTAACACAAATTGGAGAATCGACAGTGAATACGATTAAAAAATAGACATTTCGAAATTCCACTTCATAGTTATTCTGCCCTGATATTGTGACAGCTGTTGGTGTCCAGAAACCCGACTGCCCTGAAACAAACGTATTCATTCATATCACAGCACATACAAACTCATAAACTAGCATTAGATCGTGAAGTGCCTACAAAAGACCTGGAACAGTAGAGAAAGAAAACGAAGAAAGCGTAGAGAATCGAATTGGCTTACACTAGCTCGTGCAATCCATAATGGACATTGAATTGACAGACAGTAACCAAATGGATGATAGGGTTGAAGAATGAACCTTACGAAGATAGGCAACAGCATTTGGGATTACTCTCACTGAGTTACAGTAGAATCAGAGGTGATCCGATTATGGCGTGTTACATATTAGCGACGTCGAAAGGTCCTAACGCGAGCACCATACCGATGCATCATCACCACTACCCACAAGGCAATCCTCGAAAAATTACGTCTTCCACTCAGATCACTAACTCAGTCTGTCCCACTTGTAAGCTCTGTTTACTCTTCTTTGTTTACACTTTACTCCTCTCGCACGATTTTCACTACTGGCTAGGTAACTGACTTATCTATTTATCAACAGACTTCTGAGGTCTTCCCATTAGTACTAGAATTTTTACTCATTATTCTCCACGTTGCAACTTACTGATGACCGACATGAAATTTTGAAAGATGCTCGTATCTGGAAACCCTACTGCTAAGAAAAAATGTTTTCATTCAGATCAAGGAACATACAAACTCACAACCAACTCCGAATTGACTAGAATTAGACGATCGAGTTACTAAATATCTTTCAGTTGAATTTTGCTTTATTCATTAGACACTGCCAAACAACTGAAAACCTACCGAAAGAACAAGGGACAAGCGTGAAGAAATCAACTTGATTTGAATAGCTTGAGAAAAAGAGCTTGGATATTGTACATTCAATTTGTTCAGATGTTGCGGTGGACATAAATATTCGTGTTGGAGAGGGGGAAGAGAGTTTAGGATGGAGGATCGCAGAAATAACGTACAGGTAATAAGGGTAAACACTATTAGTTATTTTGTGTTTTTGGTAAGGCGTTAGTAACAACAAGTGTGTAATAGACAAATTCACACATACGAATTTATACCTAAATTCCTTCCTACGTTATAGACATATAAGTTATCTATTTTACAACGAGCATCGATCGACCACCAACATTCATATAGTATGATGGACGAAAATCTTGATTAGATGCTGTCAGTTTGTGATGTAACGCTATCGCGAATATACTCAATTTTTGTAAATAACATAGTGACCCACGAGAGAACTATCGTTTGAGTGATGTTATGTTGAGATGCAACGTAGAAGCAATGGAGATTGGTAGTTAGTTAATGTTGTTGAATGGTAAATTCACATCACTTCATGTGTGTGCATCACTAACTGTATATGTTTGTGTAGAATAGATGTGAACCTAGTGGAAACACTGGTAATGGGAAATGTGGCCTTAAATGTTTTCCACAAGTGTAACTGCATGTAGATTGCAGTGAATATTTGTTTTAAAGTTGTACATCAGCGTGATACGAGGGCACTGAATGCGTTTATTCTTGACATATCACAAATTGGACAGCAGACCAATAATGCACGGATTAGGGCAAGCACACTAGCGAGCGAATTCATGAATTCGTGATTGCATGAATGTAGTGGAATGGAGAAGGCTAATGAGCCGATTCCAGTAGATATAGCATCACTTATATTGTATGATCAGACACAAATACCGCTGATATGTAATAAGTTCGATAGGCAAGCACATGAACGAATGAAAGCGACGTATTATTGACAAGTTCAAGAGACAAGTGAGACAAGTCATCTGAGCTACAAACGAAATCAGTCAGCTCAGTGTTATTAGGCAACACTATGACAAGAATTTACCGTAAATGTTACAAATGTATTTTACACTAATTCTTAACTATTGCTTTATCAATTGAATTTTTTCTAGCGCGAGTCTAGGATGAGGTCGAACGAAGTAAACATGTCTATAGTAAGTATAAATCAAAATAAATTTGAAATGATGTTACTGTGTTATTTGTGAAGTTTCATGTATTTGACTGTTTGCACATAACTGAACGCAGTTACTTGTTTCAATGGCATATTCCAAGTAGCAGATACTAAATGGCATTGAAACAGTGATATGGTTTTGTTGAAATGCATGTTTTAAGTAGTTAAGATGCGAAGTTATTTATTGTTGTTTTTGTTGAATGGTGAATGCCTATACTGCTGACCCGACCGAGGACTGTCGCTCGTTCTGAGGCATGTGTTTAGAGTCAGATCGTGCCCTAGTGCAAGCGCGTATTTGTTTGAAGTATACTGGACGTAGGTAACACCGTTAGGAAGCCTCCCAGGGTTTTACGCAATAATAGTAAAGCTAAGGATATTTTCAGGAGCAACTAGCAACGGAGTTAGGCAGCATTCCCCTGTGATAATCACAGAGGAATAAGTTTTACTAATATAGCTTCCAAATTGTTCAGGAACACTACTATTGTAGGACGCCTAAATGTGTGTCTGTGTTCCAGGACCTGTCTGAGTGTGAAAATGTGGTCTATACAGTCACATCAAGGTCGAAAACCAGCCTGGTTTTCTCTAGTACGCTCTTCACGAGTTTTTGTTGAGCGTCTAAGTATTATTGAGGCCAATATTTTAGATACTATATTCGTAAGGCTTATTCCCCTGTGACTGTCACAAGAAGACTTTTGTCCTTTTTTGTAAATCGGGACAGTCAGTGAATGAGACCACTCGCATGAAATTACATCCAATTCCCAGATTCTAGCTGAGATTCGAACACTGGGTGTTGAGCTGTTGAGTTAGGGTCTCCAACAACCGCATATGTGCATCTAATTAAGCTAGCTGTTGTTGTAGTATTCGGTTAAGCTGATCATCTGAAATAGGCATCTTGAATTTTTTTTCCTTTTTCTCCGTCGCCACTGTTGTAACGGTTGTTTAGGTAATTCCCGGCTAAATCCTATTGCTTCGTATTCTCTGAGACAAAAACACTGGACAAGTTCACAAAGATCAAAACACGGTTGAACAGGAAAGATTATATTCCAAAATAGGAAGGAATAAGAAGCCAGAGGTGTTGGCGAAGGCCAAGGGAAGAAGGCAATGAATAAATACAACGTTAGTGTATTTATAGCCTTTTACATGAGAAAGCTTCTGGAAGAAAATTCACGTGGTCAGCCGGATTAGCTTTAACCAATCAGCATGCAGCAAATAAATCGAGAATTTTCTATCCTCTTCTCCAAGCTTCGATCAGGCGCTGATTGAATAGGAAATTAGCTAATCAGCGCGCAGCAACGTAGTCGTGCTTTAATTCCATCTATGTCCCAATAACAGATAATCACAGAGGAATAAGTTTTACTAATATAGCTTCCAAATTGTTGAGGAACACTACTATTGTAGGACGCCTATTTGTGTATCTGTGTTCCAGGACCTGTCTGAGTGTGAAAATGTGGTCTATTCAGTCACGTCAAGGTCGAAAACCAGCCTGGTTTTCTCTAGTCCGTTCTTCACGAGTTTTTGTTAAGCGTCGAAGTATTATTGAGGCCAATATTTTAGATACTATATTCGTAAGGCTTATTCCCCTGTGATTGTCACAAGAAGACTTTTGTCCTTGTTTGTAA
Source organism: Schistosoma turkestanicum (assembly GCA_944470395.2). Classification (NCBI taxonomy): domain Eukaryota; kingdom Metazoa; phylum Platyhelminthes; class Trematoda; order Strigeidida; family Schistosomatidae; genus Schistosoma; species Schistosoma turkestanicum. The sequence goes on along the minus strand of CALYCR020000023.1, from coordinate 18,497 downwards.
ATCGGGACAGTCAGTGAATGAGACCACTCGGATGAAATTACATCCAATTCCCAGATTCTAGCTGAGATCTCAGTCAACCTAGCTGCTAAAACTGGACCACCATTCTTCAATATCTCAGGGATCAGTCTATCAGGTCCTGCAGCTCGCCCTCGCTTGAGATTTCCTATCGCTTTCTCAACTTCATAAACACTTGGGGGGACTTACATCAATTAGCTATTCAGTGTGACTGGAGATCGTGGGTAGCCGAAGTGTGGCTGAAAGCTCAATCAGTCAGTTGCAACGTAGAACTTCGTACGTATGTACATAAGTTCAGGATGCCATACCACATTGGCACAGAGAGGCAAATGTCAAATCAAATCCAATAGTGATAGAGATAGTAGAGGTATTAATGGTAATGAGGAAGACTAGGGTTTGAAGATATTATTCAAGTATAATTCAGTGAGATAATGTTAGCAAGACAAATGTAGAGGTGCTAATGAATCCAGAAGATTAGGATTTGAGAGAACACAACGAATGGATGCACTTGCACCATTGCTAACGATTCTAAGCCATGTCGTTCAACGTTTATTACCGTTGGTGACTTTCGTTTCGCTGACCCCCAACCAAGTAGCCTACATCTACCAACATGACTCGGTCCACTTGTCAGTGACTTCATGGATTTCTGCCATGTTTTGTTCTGGTCGCCCCTAACTTTCTTCCAACGTATTCCTACACCACAAAACATAGCCCGTCGAGGCTGTCGGTAGTTTGGCATTCGCAACACATGTCCCAACCACTTCAACTGATGGTGTTTCATTACTTCATCTATTTATTTGCCATCCTTAACTAGTACTCGTTTCCTAACAACAACATTGCTTACTCAGTTGTACCACGATATTCGAGCAATGCTTCTAAGACATCTATGATTGAATACTAGTAACCTACGAACATCTTCTACTCTTAACGGTCATGTTTCGCATCCATAATGTAGAACGGAGAGAACTGTTGCGCAGTACAATCGTCCTTTGGTTAGCAAACGAATATCTCGCCTACACCATAAACTTGTGTAAATTTGCAAAAGCATATCAAGCTTTCTGTATCCGTGCTGGTGACTGAAAGCTAGTTCAACTGAACCCTGAAGTGTTCTGCTCATCGGTCCAGTACCTGGATTGAGAATGGATTATAAGACCTTTCTTTTCCGAAATAGTCTCACTCAAATTTGGGTTTCTAATACCAGTTTCCCTGACAAGGCTGAATAGTTGCCTACTGTTGCCTATCTCCGCTGCATTTTCCATCTCCCTCGCTTTCGCCTCCCACCACTGTTCTCGATCATTGCGTAGGCTTTTGGTTAGCCTGCGCCCAAGCTGACTCCGCTCCTCATCGCACTCAGAGCCAGTAGGGGTGAGTTTTCTAGCATCCATCAGTTCGGTAGATGGTACGGAGTTCCACGGCTTCATTATAGCCTTATGGTTTACTGTAGTAGCAGATATCACTGCTGTTTCCACGGTGCATCGGCACCTGGACTAGTGATAGGGAGTGAAGTATTTGAACGTGTAGACCGCTTCACTTATCTTGGGAGTCTCATCAGTGCCGATGGCCTGGTGACTGACGAAATCTCAGCTCGGATACAGAGAGCTCGATTGGCTTTTGCCAACCTGCGTCACTTATGGCGTATGCGTGATATCCGTTCTCTAATCAAAGGACGAGTGTACTGTGCAGCAGTTCGTTCCGTTCTCCTATATGGCTGTGAAACATGGCCAGTGAGAGTAGAAGATATTCGTAGGTTACTGGTTTTCGATCATAGGTGTCTTCGAAGCATTGCTCGTATACCGTGGGACAACCGAGTGAGCAATGCTGTCGTTAGGAAACGAGTACTAGGTAAGGATGGCAGATCAATAGATGAAGTGGTGAAACTTCATCAGTTTGGGTGGTTGGGACATGTGTTGCGTATGCCGATCCAGCGACAGCCTCGACGAACTTTGTTTTGTAGTGTAGGAGTAGGTTGGAAGAAAGTTAGGGGCGGCCAGACCAAAACATGGCAGAAACCCATGAAGTCATTGACTAGTGGACTGAGCCATGTCGGTAATTGTCGACTACCTGGTTGGGGTCCGCGAGATGATAATAATCGATGGTTAGAGACCTTGAATGACATCTCTCAAATTCGTTCACAATGGGGCCGGTGCATTTATTCTTTGTGTTCTCTCAAATCCTGATCTTCTGGATTCTTCAACACCTCTAGTTTCGACTCTCTAAACTTTTCTCACTGAATCATACTTCTTGAATAGTATCTTCTAATCCTAACCTCTCCGATTACTTCTAATTCCCTTACTACCTCTTCTACTATTGGATTTGAATTGACGATTACTTTTCTGTGCTGATGTGGTATGGCAACATGAACTGATGTACTTACGTACAAAGTTCTACGTTGCATCTGACTGACTGACAGCCTTTTCGATATTATTCCAACCTGCTTTTCGGATTGGAATCGCTTATATGCTGCCTAACTGCCTTTCTAGTTGCTCCTGAAATATATCCTTAGCTTTATTATCATTGCGTAAAACCGTTGGAGGCTTTCTCACGGTGTTTCCTACGTCCAGTATGCTTCAAACAAATACGCGCTCGCACTAGGACATGATCTGAATCTAAACATGTGTCCTAGAACGTGCGACAGTCCTCTACTGAACCCCCCATCAGTGGCTGATGGCAGCGTGATCTAGTTGGGTCCACCGTTACATACTCCTATAGTTAACATTAACCTCGTCAGATTTTTCTGGAGTACATCTTCTATTTGAAGGCTTGTTTATTGACTTAGAATATGCCGATGACATAGTTCTACTCGGTGAAGACGCTGACAAAATGCAGAGTCTTCTGACTACCACAAGCAACAATGCAAGCATGTTCGGGATGCGGTTTTACCCCTCGAAATGCAAAGTGTTGCTTAAAGATTGGGTTGCATCGGCACCTGAACTAGTGATAGGGAGTGAAGTAGTCGAGCGTGTTAACCGCTTCACTTGTCTTGGGAGTTTCATCAGTGCTGATGACTGATGAAATCTCAGCACGGATACAGAAAGCTCGAATGACTTTTGCCATCTTGCGTCACTTATGGCGTAGGCGAGATATCCGTTCTTCAACCAAAGGACGGTTGTACTGAGTAGCAGTTCGCTTCGTTCTGATATATTGATGCGAAACATGACCGTTTAGAGTAGAAGATATTCGTAGGTTACTGGTATTCGGTCATAGATGACTCCAAAGCATTGCTCGTGTATCGTGGTACAACCGAGTAAGCAATGTTGTTGTTAGGAAACGAGTACTAGTTAAGGATGGCAAATAAATAGATGAAGTAATGAAACACCATCAGTTGAAGTGGTTGGGACATGTGTTGCGAATGCCAAACTACCGACAGCCTCGACGGGCTATGTTTTGTGGTGTAGGAATACGTTGGAAGAAAGTTAGGGGCGACCAGAACAAAACATGGCAGAAATCCATGAAGTCACTGACAAGTGAACCGAGTCATGTTGGTAGATGTAGGCTACTTGGTTGGGGGTCAGCGAAACGAAAGTCACCAACGGTAATAAACGTTGAACGACATGGCTTAGAATCGTTAGCAATGGTGCAAGTGCATCCATTCGTTGTGTTCTCTCAAATCCTAATCTTCTGGATTCATTAGCACCTCTACATTTGTCTTGCTAACATTATCTCACTGAATTATACTTCTTGAATAATATCTTCAAACCCTAGTCTTCCCATTTACCATAAATACCTCTACTATCTCTATCACTATTGAATTTGATTTGACATTTGCCTCTCTGTGCCAATGTGGTATGGCAACCTGAACTTATGTACATACGTACGAAGTTCTACGTTGCAACCGACTGACTTGTTGTGAATATGGTAATCGATTGATTTTGGTTGTGTTATTTGGCAACTATGTAACAAGAAATAACTTTCTTTCTATTGCTGTATCTATTGCAGATTGATCAAAGATTGTCGCGAATTGAACAAATGATTGAGGACCTCTCCAGAAATGTAAGTATCCATTTTAATAATGCTTGTTAGTGTAGAAGAGATATGAATCTAGTGGAGATAGTCGTGATGGTAAATGTGGCCTTAAATGTTTACCACCAGTGTAACTGCATATTGATTGCAGTGAATATTCGTTTTAAAGTTGTACTTAGTAAACATCAGCGTGATAAACGTCTGTAAATTGTGTGATTGCATGTTTTGTTGGACATTCTGTCACTATTTTTGTGACGTTTTATTTTTAACGTTTTCTAAGTGTTCGTAATTTACTCGTTGAGACAATGTTCGCTATATGGTGCCTCTCGCTTATAAGTCGGAAGGCAACACGAGGGCACTGAATACGTTTATTGGTGACGTATCACAAATTGGCCAGCAGACCAAAAATGCACGAATTGGGGAAAACACACTGGCGAGCGAATTCATTAATTCGTGATTGCATGAATGTAGTGGAATGGAGAAGGCTAATGAGCCGATTCGAGTAGATAAAGCATCACTTATATTGTGTGATCAGACAAAAATACCGCTGACATGTAATAAGTTCGATAGGCAAGCTCATGGACGAATGAATGCGACGAATTATTGACAAGTTCAAAATACAGGTGAGACAAGTCATCTGAGCTACAAACTAAATCAGTCAGCACAGTTTTATTAGGCGACACTATGACAAGAATTTACCGTAAATGTTACAAATGTATTTTACACTAATTCTCTTAACTATTGCTTTATCAATTGAATTTTTTCTAGCGCCAGTCTGTCATGGTGTTGAATCAAGCAAACATGTCTATGGTAAGTATAAATCAAAATAAATTTGAGATGATGTTACTGTGTTATTTGTGAAGTTTCATGTATTTGACTGTTTGCATATAACTGAACGCAGTTACTTGTTTCAATGGTATATGCCAAGTAGCAGATATGAAATGGCTTTGAAACAGTGATATGGTTTTGTTGAAATGCAAGTTTTAAGTAGTTAAGATGCGAAGTTAGTTATTGTTGTTTTTGTTGAATGGTGAATGCCTATACTGCTGACCCGACCGAGGACTGTCGCTCGTTCTGAGGCATGTGTTTAGAGTCAGATCGTGCCCTAGTGCAAGCGCGTATTTGTTTGAAGTATACTGGACGTAGGTAACACCGTTAGGAAGCCTCCCAGGGTTTCACGCAATAATAGTAAAGCTAAGGATATTTTCAGGAGCAACTAGCAACGGAGTTAGGCAGCATTCCCCTGTGATAATGTTGTAGCGGTTGTTTAGATGATTCCCGGCTAAATCCTATTGCTTTGTATTTTCTGAGACAATACGCTAGACAAGTTCCCAGAGATCAAAACACGGTTGAACAGGAAAGATTATATTCCAAAATAGGAAGGAATAAGAAGCCAGAGGTGTTGGCGAAGGCCAAGGGAAGAAGGCAATGAATAAATACAACGTTAGTGTATTTATAGCCTTTTACATGAGAAAGCTTCTGGAAGAAAATTCACGTGGTCGGCTGGATTAGCTTTAACCAATCAGCATGCAGCAAATAAATCGAGAATTTTCTATCCTCTTCTCCAAGCTTCGATCAGGCGCTGATTGAATAGGAAATTAGCTAATCAGCGCGCAGCAACGTAGTCGTGCTTTAATTCCATCTATGTCCCACTCACACATCCCCTTTGAGAAGATTCGTAGGATCTGGTGCTAGGGTCCAACTGCTTCCTGGGTGCGTTGCCTTCAGTACTCTTACGAGCCGCCTGCTTTGTAGGAACCATATCTTCAAACAACCGTCGATTGGGCTGCTTCCCCAGCGATAAGTTTTGTTGAGGCTCATGAACAGCATATGGTATAGGGCGTCTCAGACGTGAAACAGGTTTGGCATCTGCCTTCACTGGTAGGTGAACCTTCATATTCGTACAGCGGCCAAGGCTATTCTGAGAAACAGAGGCTGACTTCCACTTTCGTTTATCTTGTAACCTTTCACCTGTCTTCTTTTCAAGTATCGGGGTGTCCAATGATGAACACGATACGCTGCAGACACTGTTAATGGGTACATCCATAATTCCCAGTTTTTCTAGCATATCTAGACCAAGAAGATCAAGGTTTGGCCGTTCTGTCAGATAGCATATTCCTGTACATTTTTTTCCGTAGAAGGAAAATTCACACTGTATCTCACCAACCAGTTTTAACACACCACCTGAAGCGCTTTTAGCTGTTTTCTTAGATTGCTTCATTGGCGGTTTTCCCAGCAAGTTGTACGTTTCTCTAGACATTAAGGTGATATCTGATGCCGTGTCGATTTGAAAACGAGCTGACGCACCGTTCATGTGGATAGTCACATACTTTCTCCGAACGTCATAGTCTGTTTGGAAAGCAGCTACGAGAGAGTGATTTAGACTCGGCTAATTTCACCACATGTCGAGTAAGTTTGTGCTTCTTCTTGGGCTGAGACGTACGATTTGGTTGACAATGGCCTTCTTTATGTCCACGTTTATTGCACATCTGACATTTATGTTTTTTAAATGGACAGAACCGTACGTAGTGCCAATCAAACACATAACCTACATGCCGTCGTTGGTGTGTTGCAAAATGTTTTCGGCTTCTGTAGTTTTAACCTAGTAAGAGCATTGACACTACTGCTGGTTAAAGTAGGATTTACCTGTTCGATCAACATGTTGTTGTGTCTGATACTTTGTAGTCGTTTACACTCATTTATCAATGTTTTGAGTGTAACGTTCGGGTCTTGGTCAATTGGAATCAAAAGTCTAGTTCTGATTTCAGCATCTTGCGGTGACTGAAGAGCTTTGATGAATATTAAGCATTTAAACTGATCTTCTGTCAACGAGCGTAACTTGAACCGTTCACATTCTCTGTTGACGATGTCAGCAAGGGCCGCATATTCATCATCCTCTTGTTTCACCAGATTTAGACACCGATATCTAATACTAAACAATGACGATGATTCGCCGAAAATCTCTGACAGCTGAATTACTGTCTCCTCGAAACTGAGCTCTCGAGGTAACTTCGGTAGTATGTGGTCAGCGTAACGTGCATACTCATTACTTCCCAACTTACGCAGCAACAATCGAGTCTTCCATGCATCATCTTGTTTACCGAATTCAATTCTAAATGTATCTTCCCAACGTTTGAACCACGTCAGGAAAGTATTTCCACATTCAGGATTATAGACGAATTCTCGTATGCTGTTTGCCACTGCTTCACAAGACGTATTTAAAATAGTATGTTGAGCTGTTGAGTTAGGGTCTCCAACAACCGCATATGTGCATCTAATTAAGCTAGCTGTTGTTGTAGTATTCGGTTAAGCTGATCATCTGAAATAGGCATCTTGAATTTTTTTTCCTTTTTCTCCGTCGCCACTGTTGTAACGGTTGTTTAGGTAATTCCCGGCTAAATCCTATTGCTTCGTATTCTCTGAGACAAAAACACTGGACAAGTTCACAAAGATCAAAACACGGTTGAACAGGAAAGATTATATTCCAAAATAGGAAGGAATAAGAAGCCAGAGGTGTTGGCGAAGGCCAAGGGAAGAAGGCAATGAATAAATACAACGTTAGTGTATTTATAGCCTTTTACATGAGAAAGCTTCTGGAAGAAAATTCACGTGGTCGGCTGGATTAGCTTTAACCAATCAGCATGCAGCAAATAAATCGAGAATTTTCTATCCTCTTCTCCAAGCTTCGATCAGGCGCTGATTGAATAGGAAATTAGCTAATCAGCGCGCAGCAACGTAGTCGTGCTTTAATTCCATCTATGTCCCAATAACAGATAATCACAGAGGAATAAGTTTTACTAATATAGCTTCCAAATTGTTGAGGAACACTACTATTGTAGGACGCCTATTTGTGTATCTGTGTTCCAGGACCTGTCTGAGTGTGAAAATGTGGTCTATTCAGTCACGTCAAGGTCGAAAACCAGCCTGGTTTTCTCTAGTCCGTTCTTCACGAGTTTTTGTTAAGCGTCGAAGTATTATTGAGGCCAATATTTTAGATACTATATTCGTAAGGCTTATTCCCCTGTGATTGTCACAAGAAGACTTTTGTCCTTGTTTGTAAATCGGGACAGTCAGTGAATGAGACCACTCGGATGAAATTACATCCAATTCCCAGATTCTACCTAAGATCTCAGTCAACCTAGCTGCTAAAACTGGACCACCATTCTTCAATATCTCAGGGGTCAGTCTATCAAGTCCTGCAGCTCGCCGTCGCTTCAGATTTCCTATCGCTTTCTCAACTTCATAAACACTTGGGGGGACTTACATCAATTAGCTATTCAGTGTGACTGGAGATCGTGGGTAGCCGAAGTGTGGCTGAAAGCTCAGTCAGTCAGTTGCAACGTAGAACTTCGTACGTATGTACATAAGTTCAGGATGCCATACCACATTGGCACAGAGAGGCAAATGTCAAATCAAATCCAATAGTGATAGAGATAGTAGAGGTATTAATGGTAATGAGGAAGACTAGGGTTTGAAGATATTATTGAAGAAGTATAATTCAGTGAGATAATGTTAGCAAGACAAATGTAGAGGTGCTAATGAATCCAGAAGATTAGGATTTGAGAGAACACAACGAATGGATGCACTTGCACCATTGCTAACGATTCTAAGCCATGTCGTTCAACGTTTATTACCGTTGGTGACTTTCGTTTCGCTGACCCCCAACCAAGTAGCCTACATCTACCAACATGACTCGGTTCACTTGTCAGTGACTTCATGGATTTCTGCCATGTTTTGTTCTGGTCGCCCCTAACTTTCTTCCAACGTATTCCTACACCACAAAACATAGCCCGTCGAGGCTGTCGGTAGTTTGGCATTCGCAACACATGTCCCAACCACTTCAACTGATGGTGTTTCATTACTTCATCTATTTATTTGCCATCCTTAACTAGTACTCGTTTCCTAACAACAACATTGCTTACTCGCTTGTACATCGATACACGAGCAATGCTTCTAAGACATCTATGATTGAATACTAGTAACCTACGAACATCTTCTACTCTTAACGGTCATGTTTCGCATCCATAATGTAGAACGGAGAGAACTGTTGCGCAGTACAATCGTCCTTTGGTTAGCAAACGAATATCTCGCCTACACCATAAACTTGTGTAAATTTGCAAAAGCATATCAAGCTTTCTGTATCCGTGCTGGTGACTGAAAGCTAGTTCAACTGAACCCTGAAGTGTTCTGCTCATCGGTCCAGTACCTGGATTGAGAATGGATTATAAGACCATTCTTTTCCGAAATAGTCTCACTCACATTTGGGTTTCTAATACCAGTTTCCCTGACAAGGCTGAATAGTTGCCCACTGTTGCCTATCTCCGCTGCATTTTCCATCTCCCTCGCTTTCGCCACCCACCACTGTTCTCGATCATTGCGTAGGCTTTTGGTTAGCCTGCGCCTAAGCTGACTCCGCTCCTCATCGCACTCAGAGCCAGGAGGGGTGAGTTTTCTAGCATCCATCAGTTCGGTAGATGGTACGGAGTTCCACGGCTTCATTATAGCCTTATGGTTTACTTTAGTAGCAGATATCACTGCTGTTTCCACGGTGCATCGGCACCTGGACTAGTGATAGGGAGTGAAGTATTTGAACGTGTAGACCGCTTCACTTATCTTGGGAGTCTCATCAGTGCCGATGGCCTGGTGACTGACGAAATCTCAGCTCGGATACAGAGAGCTCGATTGGCTTTTGCCAACCTGCGTCACTTATGGCGTATGCGTGATATCCGTTCTCTAATCAAAGGACGAGTGTACTGTGCAGCAGTTCGTTCCGTTCTCCTATATGGCTGTGAAACATGGCCAGTGAGAGTAGAAGATATTCGTAGGTTACTGGTTTTCGATCATAGGTGTCTTCGAAGCATTGCTCGTATACCGTGGGACAACCGAGTGAGCAATGCTGTCGTTAGGAAACGAGTACTAGGTAAGGATGGCAGATCAATAGATGAAGTGGTGAAACTTCATCAGTTTGGGTGGTTGGGACATGTGTTGCGTATGCCGATCCAGCGACAGCCTCGACGAACTTTGTTTTGTAGTGTAGGAGTAGGTTGGAAGAAAGTTAGGGGCGGCCAGACCAAAACATGGCAGAAACCCATGAAGTCATTGACTAGTGGACTGAGCCATGTCGGTAATTGTCGACTACCTGGTTGGGGTCCGCGAGATGATAATAATCGATGGTTAGAGACCTTGAATGACATCTCTCAAATTCGTTCACAATGGGGCCGGTGCATTTATTCTTTGTGTTCTCTCAAATCCTGATCTTCTGGATTCTTCAACACCTCTAGTTTCGACTCTCTAAACTTTTCTCACTGAATCATACTTCTTGAATAGTATCTTCTAATCCTAACCTCTCCGATTACTTCTAATTCCCTTACTACCTCTTCTACTATTGGATTTGAATTGACGATTACTTTTCTGTGCTGATGTGGTATGGCAACATGAACTGATGTACTTACGTACAAAGTTCTACGTTGCATCTGACTGACTGACAGCCTTTTCGATATTATTCCAACCTGCTTTTCGGATTGGAATCGCTTATATGCTGCCTAACTGCCTTTCTAGTTGCTCCTGAAATATATCCGTAGCTTTATTATCATTGCGTAAAACCGTTGGAGGCTTTCTCACGGTGTTTCCTACGTCCAGTATGCTTCAAACAAATACGCGCTCGCACTAGGACATGATCTGAATCTAAACATGTGTCCTAGAACGTGCGACAGTCCTCTACTGAACCTCCCCCCATCAGTGGCTGATGGCAGCGTGATCTAGTTGGGTCCACCGTTACATACTCCTATAGTTAACATTAACCTCGTCAGGTTTTTCTGGAGTACATCTTCTATTTGAAGGCTTGTTTATTGACTTAGAATATGCCGATGACATAGTTCTACTCGGTGAAGACGCTGACAAAATGCAGAGTCTTCTGACTACCCCAAGCAACAATGCAAGCATGTTCGGGATGCGGTTTTACCCCTCGAAATGCAAAGTGTTGCTTGAAGATTGGGTTGCATCGGCACCTGAACTAGTGATAGGGAGTGAAGTAGTCGAGCGTGTTAACCGCTTCACTTGTCTTGGGAGTTTCATCAGTGCTGATGACTGATGAAATCTCAGCACGGATACAGAAAGCTCGAATGACTTTTGCCATCTTGCGTCACTTATGGCGTAGGCGAGATATCCGTTCTTCAACCAAAGGACGGTTGTACTGAGTAGCAGTTCGCTTCGTTCTGATATATTGATGCGAAACATGACCGTTTAGAGTAGAAGATATTCGTAGGTTACTGGTATTCGATCATAGATGTCTTAGAAGCATTGCTCGTGTATCGTGGTACAACCGAGTAAGCAATGTTGTTGTTAGGAAACGAGTACTAGTTAAGGATGGCAAATAAATAGATGAAGTAATGAAACACCATCAGTTGAGGTGGTTGGGACATGTGTTGCGAATGCCAAACTACCGACAGCCTCGACGGGCTATGTTTTGTGGTGTAGGAATACGTTGGAAGAAAGTTAGGGGCGACCAGAACAAAACATGGCAGAAATCCATGAAGTCACTGACAAGTGAACCGAGTCATGTTGGTAGATGTAGGCTACTTGGTTGGGGGTCAGCGAAACGAAAGTCACCAACGGTAATAAACGTTGAACGACATGGCTTAGAATCGTTAGCAATGGTGCAAGTGCATCCATTCGTTGTGTTCTCTCAAATCCTAATCTTCTGGATTCATTAGCACCTCTACATTTGTCTTGCTAACATTATCTCACTGAATTATACTTGAATAATATCTTCAAACCCTAGTCTTCCCATTTACCATAAATACCTCTGCTATCTCTATCACTATTGAATTTGATTTGACATTTGCCTCTCTGTGCCAATGTGGTATGGCAACCTGAACTTATGTACATACGTACGAAGTTCTACGTTGCAACCGACTGACTTGTTGTGAATATGGTAATCGATTGATTTTGGTTGTGTTATTTGGCAACTATGTAACAAGAAATAACTTTCTTTCTATTGCTGTATCTATTGCAGATTGACCGAAGATTGTTACTTATTGAACAAATGATTGAGGACCTCTCCAGAAATGTAAGTATCCATTTTAATAATGCTTGTTTGTGTAGAATAGATGTGAATCTAGTGGAGATAGTCGTGATGTTAAATGTGGCCTTAAATGTTTACCACCAGTGTAACTGCATATTGATTGCAGTGAATATTCGTTTTAAAGTTGTACTTAGTAAACATCAGCGTGATAAACGTCTGTAAATTGTGTAAATTGCGAGTGAATTCATAAATTCGTGATTGCATGAATGTAGTGGAATGGAGTAGGCTAGTGAGCTGGTTCAAGTAGATACAGCAAAACGTTGAAAATCAAACGACACAAAATAGTGACAGAATGTCCAACAAAAGATGCACTGGTGATTGGATATGTCATTGTTATGTTTGATTGTGTATCGTGTCATTGGTTTTATTGTGGTAATTTATTTTACTTCCCTAAGGAGTTCAATATTGTGGCCATATGAAAACAACAACTTAGTTTTTGTTCTCTGGTCATTAATAATCTTTTATCTAATGTTTTTTTATTCTGTGCCTTCAGTATGGCGCATTTTTCGGTCGTGCTGGTGGCTGGTTTATTCTTACTGTGCATGACTTGTGAGTTACTTTCTTTTTGTCTATATTGAAATTTTACTATCCATTTTGCAAATGATTCAACTCAGTTACTTGTTTCATTCAGTAGCATTATTGTTCGATCACTTTCATTGATAATTTGATATGATGTTATGAAGTCAGGATGTTGTATATTAATTAAATGTGATGTGATTGATGGTGTCACTTCGTTGAATGTAGTTTATTTTTTCAATACAATTATTTCGTTTCCATAAGATTTGTTAAAACAGTGAACTGTTTTTTACATGTGATATTTTATGACAACAGAAACTTGAAAAAGAACATTATTTTCTGTTTCTTTCTTTCTGCAGTTGCGAAGTTTGTTTACGTGCCTTAACATTTCCTCGAATATAACGGATCTAACTGCATATATATTTCTAGTTCTTGTTCGTTATTTTTGTTTAATTTGTTGTTGGTTGTTCAACTTGTTTATATTTATATATATAGTTCGTTCAAACTGACAAACTGTTCATATGATAATAGACTTATTTGATATCTATACTAATTTATGACTTGAAGAACTTACTAGGTTAGAGAAGTGATTGAACTTCGGGTTGTATTAATTATTTACCCGAATATGATTATTAGAAGAGATTAAGTGTATAAAGATGTTTATTTGATGTTATCTGTTTCATACTCTATGAAGTCATAAATATATATATTATATATATATTTCATGAGACCACATGAAAAGTGACTGCTGAAAGTGGTGAAAAAGTTTTGAAAGAATTCTGCACTCTGTTTTTATCCACTAATGTTGAGAGCAGTGAGGTTTGTAGTTATTGAATGTTCTAAAACAATCCAGTCCATCCATTTTTGATCGGGATCCAGCTGGAGAGTCTTATGAACTTATTGTCCCATAGAGTTGTCCCCTAGACAACGCAGGTACACTGAATTAGTTATTGTTTCTACAATTTCGGTTTTCTTCGTTATGGATGAATAAGTGAAATAAGTCAACTTCCGGACTGGTAGTGGATCAAAGATTAATATTGGGTTAATTGAAATTCAATTAACTAGAATACTAACAGGTGACCTACTATCACAGAGACGAATTAAACGATTAATAAAATATCATTTCGATCAAAAACATTTGATAAATCTTTAGAATATCTGATTTGACTTAAAGGTCTACTAGAATCTCTTATTTTGGTGTCGGAAAGTATTTGTGTGCTGATAAATGTGGTGTTATTCAACTGCAGTAACTCACTGAAGCATAATGGTAGCAAATCTGAATAGATTTCCTATGGATACATGTGCTTACAAAAGGCAGCCGAAGTTGATCTGATATTAACTGAACCCTATAAGAAACAGAAAATGTTTATGACATGTGAGCATGTGATTACGGAACAACTAGTTTGTTAGTATAGACAGACAGGGATACAACGCAGAACTTCGTACGTACGTACATCAGTTCAGGTTGCCATACCGCATTAGCACAGAGACGCAACTGTTTGTTCAAACAACATAGTGGTATTGATAACAGAAGTATTAGCAGTAGTGGAAAAGATTAGGATGCGAAGTTATGACTTGAGAAGTATAATTCAGTGATATAAATGTAGAGATGATGAGTAACTGTGAAGGTTAGATTTTGAGAGAACACTAAGTGCACTTGCACCATTGCAAGCGATTTTGAGCCATGTCGTTCAAGGTCCCTAACCATTGGAGTCTTAAATTTTGCGCATTCCAACCAGGTAGCCTACATTTGTGTGCTGATGGTTTAGTGGTCTATTTGTGCTGCACCAAATAAAAGTCTTCAACACTTCGCATTGTTCTTTTGGTTTTACCAATCGAGTGGCGTTATTTAGTAGTGGTTGTCTAAACAACCGCCTTCATCCCCGTATCAACACTCGAGACCAAATCGGTCAAAATCAAATCCTCCTTACACACCTTAATAACTCTCTTATCTCCACGACCAACTCTACTCACATTACTTTATCACCTAGTGTCACTAATGCGAAGTAGAAGATATTTGTGATCTACTTAAGCACCGTTCTAAACTACATGTTGTTGCATTTAACGTCGGAACATTGTGTCAAATAGGGCAACAGGCCTCCCTGGTTGGGACTTAAGAATCTCCAGTCATCGATGTGTACTGCGTCTTGAAAACGCGCATAAGGATCGAAGTTAATTCACTGACTTGATTTCAGCTTGTCAAAATAAAAAAGCTGTTCGATTTACTCTTCGTGTACCTGGCAGTTCTGATGCTGCTTCCTGGGGTCTCACTGGTATAGGTATAGCATTGAGTCGAAGGGCTGAACTATCTCTCCTACACTGAATCCTTGTAGTGCGTGCACATTTGTTTGAGGCATACTGGACGCCAGAAGAAATATCGCAAGGAAACCTCCAAAGGCTCCACCTGTTGATAATAAAGCTAAGAAAGCATTTCAGGAGGAACTAGAAAAACAATTATGCGACCGTGCAAGTGATTCTAATCCCGAGGCAGGTGAGAATGATATCAAACAGGCTGTAGAAACGGCAGTGATATCTGTTAGTAAGTTAAACCAGAATGCTAGGATGAAGCCATGGATTTCAGTCGCATCCACCTAATTGATGGATACTGGAAAACGCATTCTAACTGACTCTGAACATGACGAAGAGCGAAATCATCTTAGGTGCAGACTGATTAAAAGCCTACACAACGACCGCGAACAGCGATGGGTAGCGATAGGAAAGGCATCAATGATGGGCAACAGGAGACAACTTTTCCGCCTTATCAAAGAAATCGGTATTGGGAACCCGAATGAGAGTTAGACTATCTCTGTAAGAGATATTCTTATTATTCATTCTCAATACAGGAGACTGGATCGATGTGAGGAACACTTCAGGGATCAGATCAACTGGCCTTCAGCCACACTTCGGTTTCCCTGATTGTCCCAACCAGTCTGGTTTCAGATCTGGACGTGACTGCATAGACCACATCTTCACACTACGACAGGTCATGGAACACAGACACACACTTAGGCTTTCGACAACAGTTATCTTCCCGAACCTAAAGGCGGCATTTGACTCCGTTGATTGTGAGGTGCTGTGACATTGCTTGTCATTGTACGGTGTACGAAAGAAGTACATTGACCTTATACAAACTCCTTACTCGAACACTACAGGTCAAGTGAGAGCTTACGGCGAACTGTCACCGAATTTCTTTACTTCAAGTGGTGTCCATCATGGATGTCCATTCTTTCCATTCTTGTTTAATTCTGTCAAAGACATGCAAACATGTTCAGGATGCGGCTTTCCCCTTCGAAATTCAAAATGTTGCTTCATGATTTGGTTGATCGATGTGGCAACTAATAAGTAACACTTAGGTTGCTCTTATACGCTGAGGTCCACGTTTCCAAAACTATGCTGTGGTGGCTATTCTTTGGAGACACCAGCAACATGCTTACTCAGGCGCTTATAGAGGTTGGCATTGAATAATAATAATACTTACTTACTGACTTAGGCCTGTTACCCCCAATGGAGCATAGGCCGCCCACCAGTTTTCTCCAACCAACTCTGTCCTGGGCTTCTCTCTCCAGTTCTGTCCAATGTTTGTTCATTCCACTCAAATCTTTCTCTATTTGTCGGCGTAATGTGTTCTTTGGCCTTCCTCTTTTCCTTTTGCCTTAAGGGTTCCATGTGAGGGCTTGTCTCGTGACGCAGTTAGGTGCTTTTCGTAGTGTGTGTCCTATCCACTTCCACCGCTTCTTCCTGATTTCCTCCTCCACTGGAATCTGGTTTGTTCTCTCCCACAGTTCGTTGTTGCTGATGGTGTCTGGCCAACGAATCCGGAGTATTTTGCGTAGACAACTGTTAATAAATACTTGTATCTTCTGGATGATGGCTTTCGTAGTTTGCCAAGTTTCCGCTCCATACAGTAGAACTGTCTTGACATTTGTATTGAAAATCGTGATTTTGGTTTCAGTTGAAAGTTGTTTGGAGTTCCAGATATTTTTCAGCTGTAGAAATGCAGCCCTTGCTTTGCCAATCCGTGCCCTCACATCTGCATCGGATCCACCTTCGTTGTCGATGATGCTGCCCAGATATGCAAAGGTGGTAACGTCCTCCAAGGCATCTCCATCAAGAGTGATTTGGTTGGAGCATGTTGTGTTGCATCGGAGAATTTTGCTTTTTCATTTATGTATGTTGAGACCTACTGCTGCAGAGGCTGCTGCAACACTGTTCGTCTTCTCTTGCATTTGTTGTTGCGTTTAAGATAGAAGAGCCAAGTCATCTGCAAAGTCCAGATCGTCCAGCTGCGTCCTAACTGTCCAGTTGATACCGTGCTTCCCTCCAGACGTCGACGTCTTCATAATCCAGTCGATGACCAGGAGAAAGAGAAAGGGTGAGAGTAAGCAACCTTGCCTAACACCGGTTTTCACCTCGAAAGAGTCTGTTAGCTGTCGTTCATGTACGATTTTGCAGTTAAATCCATCATAAGAATTCCGTATGATGCGAACTATTTTCTCAGGCACACCGTAGTGTCGAACAAGCCTCCACACTGTTTTCCTATCCACGCTATCGAATGCTTTCTCGTAGACAATGAAGTGGTACCTTTTTTTCACGTGGTATAGTGTTTTTCTGAAATTTATCATTCGTAGGGTATTACACTGATTTAGTAGAATTCATCTATTGTACCCGGTGCACTTTGCTTCTTGAAAGCAAACCTTCTAAGTTTTTAATCAGTTAATACATACTTGTCGTTTGATAACGATTTTAACTTCTGAATACACTAGTTCAAGCCTACTTATAGTGACTCTTGCACTTCATAACTGAACCTCTTATCTTTAAAATCCGCCACTGATTTTTCGTATTAACACAGTTAATACACAATAAATTATACCCTTAGATATTTGAGTTACTTAGACAAGCAATTATCCCACCCAATTTTCCATTATGACAAATAATTCGAGTAAAAGAGAAATGTCTCCAACTTCTAAACCACTTAAAAGATCAAAATCTGAAAACCCTATGTCAGATGAACCTTCACTAAGTATTCCAATAGTAAAACTCGTAGATATAGGAGATACTATACCCAAATATGGCGAAAACTTCTACACAGAAAAAACTTCACCATAATCTTGTAAAGCCTAAATCAGGAAATTCACAAAGCTAGGAGTTGAATGCTCCATCCGAAACCGTTAATAGTAGTAATAACCATGGCAGCGAGTTACGACAGTTACAAAACTCACTTGCCCAAATTAACGATAAGCTTAACCTGTTAGCACCCCTCATGCACCCATGGGCCCCGAATAATGATAGGAACCTAGAAGAATTAGCCAAAGCGGAATATATCCTAGGCTTTGTAGCTGAGGAACTTACGAAAAGAATAATGTCTTCCTGCAATGCGATAGCTTATAACCTCCCGGACCACACATCCTTGAATTCGCTAAAGGATACCTGTCTGAAAGCGTGTGATATGACAAACGTCAGCTGTCACGTCACTCGCCTCAGAAAAAAATCGGACAAATCAACTTGCCCTCTCCTTTTCAAATTCGGCTGCTGCAACGACGCCAAACAGTTTATCCGTTTGAGCAAAAATATTAGCTCATCAACCTTATACAAAGAAGTAAAGGTTACCCCGGATTTAACGCCTTGTCAACGTCGTGTAAAAACAAGAGAGGCGACTAGATCACATAACAGTGAGATAGCAGACAATCTACAGAAAATAACCCTCAATGTCATGAAAGTAAATAAACAAGTAAACCACGATGTAGATCTTGATAAGCCAGTGGACTGTAAACCTTCTAACAAAGTACAGATGCCCTCTGTCACCAAGAAATCGAACTACCCTTGCAGTTCTAATCCCAGCTGTTCGAAAGTTAACTTGACTGAAAATGTCCCAAAAAACAACACTGTCCCAGCTAAAACTCATGGTTAGCTTCATTCCTAAATG
>CALYCR020000022.1:0-23580 GCA_944470395.2 Schistosoma turkestanicum | reverse complement strand
TCTAAACGAATCCCGGCTTGATTACTGACACTCTTTTTACTTCATTCAGTCCATATTATGGTAGTGAATAATTTGGCTTTCGCTTGTTCCGGAAATCCGTTACTGCGGTTGTTTCTGTTGACTATATTTACTGTTAGTCAATATTTCCATCCTAATAAAGAACGTTTATCGGCCAGCTTCACGAAGCAGACCTCCAAGTATCACATATGTCAAGATTTTCAAGAGTGAGGCTACAGTAGCGATTCTGGTCGTTATAAAATTTACCATTTACTCTCGTACAATTTCAGTACTCATTCCAAACCAAAACATACCCAGAAAATATATTGCTTTATGTAGAATAGATCCTTTACTCTGTCTTTGAGTAAAGAGGTATTGCGTATACTGACAAGAACATAATTGGTCTGTGGTGGTGTGAGTATTATAAGTCACCACTAACAACAAAAACATTCAATAAAATAGCACTATAACACCTCCTTCAATGAACAAATCATTCGTTTCGTTTTACATGTGTATACTGTAGCTTACTATTGTCCATAGGATTGTAGTGAGCGATTCCAGATACCAGAGTGACTATGGTCACCACTGAATGTTCCATAATATCCCGCCGTAATTTATAGCAAAACAAAATAAATACATATTCCATGGTTTTGGTTAAAGAGAACGTTAGCATTACATGTGGAGCAGCAAATAGAGAGAGATGACAGTAACGCGAAGAAGGTTGCGCGCATGAGGTCGAAGCAGTGGTTTTCGTACAGTTAAACAAAAGATGTACAATAATGTTTATATATCACAAATCGTATTTTCTTCATAGAAGCGTTCCACCACAGGATTTTACAAGCATTACTTTAAGTACTACCAAGTGATAATTGAAGTGCTTAATATATGTTTTTCTGTATATGAAGGTTTATTATTGTTCAGTGGCCTTACAATTATGTTTCCGATGTAGTGTGCTCAGATGTGTGATCATGCTGCGCGTCACTGTACCAAATAAAGCGAGTGATAATTACAAGGATCCTGAAATACAGGAATTTCAAGCTTGTGGTTTGATCATAGGAATCTAGGTCATCGGAATTTCCGACCCATGTAAAAAATTTATTCATTTATGCTGCCTGTTGTAAATCAATGTTATCATTCATAGAACGGCAAGTTATTGAACATAGATTTGCAAGATGAAAATGCAATGTAGTTCAAAAAAATATGTGCTCCAAATTGCGAAAATAAATTCAAATGGTAAATGTCGAAACCGTACGTGAATGGCTTTGCAAAACAAGGGTATTTGAAAGCAGTGACAGACACCGAAATTCAGCAAAATGTTCACGAAATAAAGTGTACTTATGTGCTATAACCTCTAATTACAAACAATTTGAGTGCCAGCTACTAGAGACATAACTGCTGACAAGAAGGTGACAACATGGTTTATTAGTCCAGGTTTGACGATGCCTACAGAGTCATGAACAACGAATGCGGACTGCCTTGTGTAATTTAATAAACTCAAAGAATAAACAATGGTTGACATATTGCTTTAATATTCTTTTACTCATCGAGAAGACTTATTTGTGTATTTACGTACCATACATATTCTAACAGGGTACGCACTCACATTCACAAACGTAGGGGAACGGTCGACAGACTTCCTAATTTTACTTGATCGATTGTGACCATCGGTAAAGAAACAATCTTAGTGTGAGTCATTTAGCCAGGCTTTTTAAAACGTGAAACAGTTAGAATCAGAGAAATGGTAATTAGTAATACTTGTACTGACGTTTGTCGATCGATAATTAGATATATGCAATTCAACAATTGAAATGTGTGTGAAGTCTGAAAATGCAAGTAAGTCAATTAGTCCCATGTCTATCGACAGTGTTTTCCAGAAGCCTCAAATTTGAATTTACTGCACTTTGATATTAAAACTACTCGTCATAAAGAATAATTTAATAATCGACAAGAGAGGCAGCAACGTTAAGGTTTCAGTGACCAGATCAAATCAAATAATGTCTCTATTATAAAAAAAAGATGAAATACCTTTGCAGTTTCCGAAATTTTTGCAATTTGCAGACGTATTCGCAATGCAGTCTTAAAAGAATGTCAATCAATAATGAATAACATCAGAGTCGCTGCTTATTCGTAAAATATTTTCAATGAACAATCAAGAACACGTTATTCATAATCCAAGTATATTATGAAAAACAATCAAAAAGGTTAACTGTCTATAATTGCTTCGACCAGAAAGTACGGTTTATCGACAACAATGAAAGAAAAAATTACCATGTAGTTTCGAAATAATCATAAATATCGGAAACTCAAACGAATAAAGGAAAGTCGAATAAGAGGCGGAGTATTATTTAATTTTTATTATCAAATGATATGATGTCAGTGCAATCACCTGTTAACGAACAAACAGTCATTTTAAGTTTGACAATAAAAACAGAAATTTATTTGTACAATGATTGACACTTTGGCATGCTTTAAACCCTGCGAATGAACGGTCAGTTATTTGTTTAATTAACTGATCAATCAAATAATCTGAGAAAACATCTAGTTTGTTTGTTTTAAAAAACATGAATACCAAAAATCGTCCGTAAACAAAGCTTTTATGAAATGGATTTATCTAACGGTGTCGAAACTACTGATGCTTCAATCCTGAATGCTCCATGAACTATTCTGGTTTTTGTTTCATTTTCATAGATTCAGTGTGTAGCACTATATTTGCCTATTCACAATGTCCGGAGAAATTTACGTATGTAATAATGTTACCAGGTATATATACATGTGAATCGAAAATTATTCATTCATCGGCCAACTTACGATAAACATTGCCTTGCACCAACAAATGACCGACAAAGCTGCGAAAACAATCTAGAATACAAGGTAAAGAATATTTGATCACAAATCATTTTGTGAATGTTTATTATGCATTCCAAGATATGCATTTTCAGATGTGAATCACTGCTATGTGTGTAGTGGAATGAATTTACGACAACGCCTGTATTTATTCGTTAAAAATATTTCCGCCTATTTCTATCATTGTTCTACGAATTTTATTGAGATAAAGTTAACATATATTCACTTTTCCATGATCGATCTTTAGCTTTGAATGATTAATAAATTTCGATACTAACCTGCATTCGACTACATGTGTGAGATTATACTACTAATAGAGCTGATGACTTCACTTGTCACCAAAATACAGCAGTTTAAACAACGATGTTATACAATATTTGTTGTATATTTACATTTGTTCTTTCATCGAAAACTTACAATACGCGTTCTTCTGCACCAGTTACCCTCCAGAAGAGAGGGTTACTGTCTGAAATAAACAGGAAGGAAACAGTTCATTTTAAATCATCTTGTGAGTCTTTTATTCGAATTTCTTAAGCAGAATTAATTCACACATATGCTCTTGACTTTGAATATGGTAAATTTTGAGTATATCAAGTCACCTTTCAGTTAGATTTATGTTCACAATCTGGATACTAAGCACATCCTTTTGCTGAAGCTCGCTTTTAGTTTTACATAGGACAATCTATCTTCATTTCATTCAACAGTCTTTTCCATGTTTGCTTGCTGTCAGCAAGATGTGTGTAGCATGTTCATCACAACAAAAAGTTTCTAAAGAATAACTAGTCAATGATTGTTAAAAGCATGATATGTGCATATAAATGGATTTCTGCATCAATGTTAGCAACAGAGTGAATTGAACATCATCACCTGTCTTTGTTTAATAAAAGAAATGCTGACGTATATCAGCAGGTGCGCATATCATAAACTTTAAAATGTCGTTGTATAGATAAAATATTGAAAAGCAGTTCGTTCAGATGTTTAAAGATATATGACATTATTGAAGCATGAATCAAATTTAATTGTTTTGTACATTTTATAATTATGACATACATAATTACCGTATTAAATCAAATCAGTATTTGTAGTTGATTCTTCAGGATAACTTAAATGACGTGACATCCAGCAAATTATACTCAAAATGCTGCAATCGATTCCGATCGTCACGAGTGCACAGCGAAAAAACAATAAGAGTCCTGCTAAACAAATCAATTTTTCACCTAATAGATACGCCCAGATAAGAACTGCGAATGGCATCAATGCAACAATGATCTGTTTATACCAGGCACAACATATGGCTAATAATCCAACAACGATTCCCATAATAATCTACTTAAAATTAAGAAAAAATAAGTAGGTTATATTATAGCAAGTGTGAAATCAAAGCATTTGACAACACAAATTATGACGGAACTCTAACTGATCAAGATGAGTTTTCGTTTACATAGGCAGGAAATGAATTGTTATGTTAGCTGTCATTCATCCAAATATACCACATGAAAATTTGAGAGTTGTTTTTCTAAGGAACCTGCATATTCATTACACATGTGAATGTTACATACGGAAATTCTTGAAACTAAAATCAAACATGAAAATTTGTAAAAGAACAAGAGCAAAACGCTATCTTATCAGCTGAACAATACTTATAATTGGAGAATGAGTTGATGCCTAACACACTGTAAAACCATAAAATTCAAAATAAATCAAGCATGCAGAATCATGTGTAAAACAGGAACGTGCCTAAATAAATTTGTTTAAAGTTTCTCTGAATTGACATAATTGAAACTGTGAAGCAAACTATTATTTCAACAAAGATTTTCAGCTGTTTAACAGTCATACGGAAAGCACGAACAATCTCTGCTTTTCTGTTTACATGACATCGTCATTTTTAAATTATTCATTTCATTTTTATCCCTAAATCCTATGTAGCTCTAAATCATTCGATATTCTCACATACACATATCAAAATTACTGTGTGAAGATTGATGAAGATTCAATCGAAATCAAATTCCTGAAAAATAATGTAAATAATAACGAACCCAAAAACATCATAAACTATGACCTACATTGATGGTAATGATGATAATATTTCTTGTAGATGCAGTATGCAAAGCTTTGATAAGTATAATGATAAGTCCCAATATTAGACCTATTATTCTGAAATGTGAAAATTAATTGTACAACAAAATAAGTCGAAAGGTTCATAGAATATACTGCGATTCACAAGCAATTATCCTTCTAATAATGACGTGACAAATGTTCAGCAATGCAGATTAGCAACCTTTTAATGTGGATATGTTAGAAAGATAGCGGGAGAATCAGGCAGCTAATTTATCAGAGACTGATTGTCATAATAGTCATATATATGTCACTTAATAAATACAAACACATTGAACTACTAATTCTTTATTGTGGTTTCAATGTGGGATTGTGTATTGAACAAATAATCATGAATAATCGGTCAGTTCTGAATATGAACAGAAAAATTATGTAATAAATAATAAAAACATATTTTTCAAATTTCATTACTTACGTGAGAACAAGACAAGAGAGGTCAAGTGACCTACCAAATTCAAATGATTTCAATCTAACATGTAGAATGTTTAATCGAAGACAGTTACTTACACTCAACAATTTGTTTCTTACAGATGGTAATGTTTTTCAATTCGGACACTGCATTGAATGCACATTCTTTCATGGTTAAAATACTTAGATGGCATATAATCACGAACTCCAACTTCTAGTGATATAGTGGAAATGTTTGATACAATTATTCAATCTAAGTAAATAAACGAAACACTAAAGAATATAAACATATAATATTATTTCCTTCACTGGCATCTATATATATACATGTATATATGAACATGTTTCAAGCTTCAGTTAGGTAGTTTGACATTGTTGAATAATGCAATGTTATGAGTAGATGTCACTACATTTGTGTTTACCATTATGATTCATTGTCAATCTCTTTACTGACAAATATATCTGATTTTGTCGCTATCTGGTAATGCTTCACTCTATCTCATTATCTGTCAGTCGACCTTTTTTCGGTCTACTCATATTTAAAGAATCCGTGAGTTTCATTGTAACGCACCAAAAAAGGCTTGAATACACGTAATTAATAATTAAAATGAAATCGTGTGGTGGGAAAATTTAAAAACTCACATGTCTCTTATACCCAGCGTTCAGTTACCACAATTCAGTAGAATCCGCAAAATTTATAGCCACATCATATATTGATTGATAAGTGACTACTATATTACCGGACTTTGGACCAAATAACAATGAAAAACTTTTCGGAAAAACACAGCGTCTGAAATTCTGTTGTAAACAATGATAATGTAATCAGTGATCAAGTGAAAAAACATGGAATTCGAGTGGTTAACTATCTCCTCATTTTTGTTAAGCTCACATAATAAATGAAAGAACGTTAAAATCACATAAAACATCAAGGAAACGTGAGCAAAGTTCATCGTTTACTTATGACACTTAAATCATCAGTTATTTGAATGATTCTCATGGTATGATCTTATACACCACACACACTATTTTGTAGATAATTGTGTGATTAGTTGATGAGAGTCTTATCAAAGATAACGTGTTAATTGTTTTCCAGTTATTGTATATGAATTTGCCAACTTTATACACAATGGTGTTCATTTTGATGCTTGATGACCTATTCCTCGAAGACTGATATCAGTATGATATGACCTGATGTTTCAAAAAATGAGCCGCTTTTCATTGAAAGACAAATCAGCATGCACCGGTGTATCTTTTATGTCAGCATGTTCACGAATAATGCGGATTGCCTGATATAATTCGATGAACTCAAAAAACAAAATATCGTCCCCGCATTGCCTTTAGATTCTTCCGCTTATTGGGATTATTGATTTTTGTGTTTCAGTTCAAACAGTTAAATGTAGAATCACCTGACAAGCAAGATTAAACAGTGGTGTGATTATTTCATATGTTGTGAGATCATACTACATCAATTCGTTATTCGACAAGATACCAAGAGACAATATTAGCTCATTTGAGTTTATAATAAAAAGATTTCGAAGATACTTATGTAATCTATTTTGAAGGTTTTGTTTTCGTAAAATCCCTTCACGTATACATATTTGTGTCATGATATGACGGAATCATTCTGTTGAAGTTTCGGTAATCTATTTGACTCCATTTTGAGATTTTATCATTGTATAATGGTATTATTTCTATATCTTGTACTTATCTTGAAGTTTTTATGTTTCCGTCTGAGGTTGTTCAAAGTTGATATTTAATACGGCTACAGCCGAATTCGGATTTGATACTTTAGTAGTATTTGACTGGAAGCACTTATTCTTTCAGCAACGGAACCTATGGTGGTAATTGAAAACTCGGTGTATTATAGTTTTTGGTAATTGTCTGTTTATCCTCAATTCAGTAAAATAGAACCGCTTTCTCTCAGAATTGTCGTTTTTGGTCTTGGACTGTGTGGGTCGCGTATGAACCTGGACTTTTCGAGTTAAATGCAAGCTGCAGGAGTACATATAACTTTACAATACTAAGTTTTCTTCTCAGCGCAACGACCCAAATAAAATGTCGTGTATTTTATGAGGTAAATATATCAAAAATAATAATAAGACGACTGAATGAATTTGACTTATTTCAGAAGTTTAACTGACAGCCTACAATAATAACGTTAGCGATGATGAGATCATATTGTATCCAACCACATAGTTGCCGATTTTGGCGATAAAATCATTCAGAAGCCATTTTTAGATTCATTAAAGTCAAAAAGACAATGAAATAGAAGGAAGCAAATCAAATAGTATCCAAAAATCTGTTATTAGACGGATCTAGGTTTAAAGCGCCTTCCAAGAAAAGACAAACCGTGGCCGATAATAAACCCAATAAACAGACAACACTCAAAATACTTACTGGACTCATTATTATTAATCATCATAGAAAAGATGGCAAACAAATCCAAAGATCATACATAAACGAAAATTTCTGAAAAGTAGTAGGAACAATCTGAATGTACCATTGTGAAAGAATTTCTGACTTACGCCAACTACCTTACTTCAAGCTTTCTACAATTTTTTAAAGTCTCGTATAATGTCAGTCCTATACTGCATTTTCGTCGAGTGTTTCTCTGTTGCTAAACGTGATCATCTATTTTTCACAATCATCGAGCGATTCCATATTAACTGGTTTCGAAGTCACCTACATATATATTCCATAATCCTTCTTAGCGTTTTCTGATTACTCCTCACTAAACATATATGTTCAAACACTTATATGAACGCGGATCCGAAGCAATCATTCGTGTAATGGCTGCAATAAAAAAGCTGCGTGAGACGTTTAAATACTCGTCTTGCTTAGTTGAAATTTTCAACAAATTATTTAGAAGTAACGGTTCTATTAATAAACGTGACTATAAATATACACCACTGACTAAAAAAATTACTGCGTTACTGCTCCAGTTATCCAAATATAATATTATTAGTAATAATAATAAATAATATTCCATACGTCTGATAACACAAAGTGTTTCGAGGCTACTGCTAGTTGGAAGAAAGTATAATGGTAGAGTGTTAGCTTGAGGTTGAACAATTCATTTCATAAGAAATTAACTAGCTAAAAAGACACTGAATTTAAATTTCAATTCAAACAATGTTAACTCTGCCCTGTGACTTATGTCTTCTTTCCAGACTGTCATGATGACCAGTAATGTTTTCCGAGTCTCTTTAAACATCACGAGTCCCACATCACTACTGACAACCAGAGAAAATATTCTTTAGGGTATATGCAATGTTCGTACGATTCTACAGGCTTGAAAAATCATTTGAATGGCTGCACAGATGTAGAGATATATAACCTGAAGTTGCCTAGAATCTTTGTAACGCTTAGAACTCAGGTGAGACAACAAAGATTTGCTGCATTTTACTCCGTCCATGGAGAAAGCGCTACTCTCACAAGGATTAGCAGTGAGTCTTTCCAAACATGCACAAAATAACTGAAACACTGTGGAACTCCTGGACCGCAGGATTATGAATTCTTTATTCAAACTGAAGAAAATGGGCAATACAATACATTTCATCATATGCATTCATTCATCATGTGACGACACTGATGATCCTGCGAGACGCCACATTCAATCGTTGAAAAATGCTTATCAAATGATTATACAATTTTGATGGGAGGCCGAAATTTCAAATTTGTCATTGACAAAACTGTATATGGACAAAAAATGGGACGACACTGCCTCGAATACTGGAATTAAAATGCACCATCTACTCAGTGAAGAAACAGCGATGGAGAACATTCGAAAAGGGAGCCAGCAGGCAACAAGGAATACCACTGCAAGGAATGAATCTCTGTTGGTATTCTTGAAAATATTGAAGAAGTGAGGCAGAGAGGCAGCAATTAACATCAGCTGAACAAGGGCAAAAACAGTTAAGGCTCAAGCTGGATACGGATAATCAAACATGAACGGGAAGAAGAAAATCAGAACTGACAAACGATTTAATGTTTAAGTTCCGACAGTGAAGCTGGAGAACACTGAAAATGAAGGAAACTTGGGACATTTGTACAAAAAATAGCGCTCTTCAATCTATCGCTGACCAGAGCAATTAGTGATACGGAACTAAGTTTAAGTGATCGGCAATACTGAAGAACAACGAAATCTTCAATGAACGCTTGGACTCACTTGAACTAAACTGAAAAAACACAAAAATAATCTGATCCTACTTTATGAAAATTTCAGAGGAAGAACTGCGACTAGATAGGAGGCACATTGAAGAAAGCACATTGCCGCGTCACAAAACAAGCCCTCCTAAATAATAATTATCAACATCATAGAAAAAGAGGAAGTCCAAGGCACTCAATAGGCTGAGAAATGGAAACAGACATGTGGAGAATGAACGCAAGTTGAACAGCACTGGAAAGGAAAGCAAAACTCAGAGTGTGCTGAGGAAGGATGTTCGGTAGATCACGCTCCTGTAGGTGTACTAGGCGTAATAAGTTAAGAAAGTAGTAATATCAACTAACATACATGAATACTCACATATACATTACTCAGTTTGACTCAGTGTATGTATCACTTTTCAAATGTGTTGACTTATTCGCAACACACTGAACAGTCGTTATTGACTAATGTTATATTCTTCTAAATACCAAAATGTCCTAATATTACTTTTCTTATCAATATTCGATGTATATTAAGCAGCTGTAAAATTATTTTCCATGTAATTTCCCTTGATCAGCGGTGTGAACGAAATCACGATTGTGGTTGAACGCCAGCATGACTGTTCCTAAGTGTTACAATCTAATGTAGTTTGAATCTGATAATTCAAGTATGTCGGTAGGGATCAGTGTTGTTTATGAACATCCTCCATTTATATGTTTTTTCAGCCTGCGTTTATTTATAAGCCGGAAGTAACTCTCGACTCTGTTCGTATAGGAACGATTTCAAGAAATATGTTGACAAATAACTGCAGATGGCATTACTTATTTCTGTCAACGATTTATTTTAATATTTTCGGTTGAACGTTGAATTTTAGGTCTGTTGAAATGTCTGAATGATATTTCGAAAAACTTTATTTACCTTTCAACCACTTTAATTGTATGTAAACCGAACATATTCGCCTTTCACTGTTTCTGCTCATCAATTACATTTATGTTTTCATCAGTTCGATGACATCAATCAAATGAATGGCTAAATTTAGTTTATTCACTACTTGGTGTTATTGATACTGCCTTTATTATTGTTAATGCTGTTCTATGCTATACCATTTCGATTATAAAGTTTTTAATAATCACTTTTTATCAATACAACTTATTATTTATGTCCACTTGCTCATTTGGCAATTTGAGTTAGTTACAGTCGTATAACAGCAACAAGAATAGCTTAATGAGTTCTTTTCTTGTTAGTATTGGACACAGTAAAAGTCAGTTTTCAATTCTACTTATGCTCACAAAGTGTTGAAAAAGGTCAACTGTGGGAAGACGATGACCTAAGCGATTCAAAGTTAATCCATCAATGTGAATAGGCTTCACTCAGGTTGCATCTATTTGGTACACATGGACCAGTTGAAGATAATTTTTTTTATTTACAAATCAAATCAGTATGTAAATTTAATAATCTGTGATCGACTTATATACACAGAGAAATTAAACCCTCTCATAACATTTCGTGATAATTCAGTCTATCAGAACGGTTAAGAGTTTTTCGACACTTCTCGAAAATCAAATTCAGTCGCTCAGTAAACTGATCTATAACCGCCTCATTTTTATCGATGGTATCCGCATAGCAATAGATGACGTAAATTGTTATTACTCGTTTCTTTATTCTAATTGAGGCTTTGATGATCAGGTATATATGAGACTCTTATCACAGCATCAATGGAAGTCCTTCTGTATGTAAGGCGTTCCTTTCGTCTTGTCTCGAGTATATCATCATCTCTCATAAAGTTAGTTTAATTGTCCAGACTGTATTAGGAGAATTTCTGTAATCATCATCACATCGTGTGTCTTGATTAATACAGTCAATCGCATAACTTTTTCGATCATCCATAACACTCGATCATGCAGCTGATTCCAAATGGATCGGTGAAAGAAAAATATTTAAGAAAGCCTAAAGAAAGCCAGTTATGCACTTCTTTTTCAAGGCAAAACTAAGAAGGTTCCTTGAGAAAAGTTTTCGTTATGTTTATCGATTAAACTTAAATAAGTTGTAAAACTTACATCAAAACATTTCATCAAATGTGCACATTGTGTCGACTGATAGAGACAATGTTTCATATGATTAGTTTCAGATTCAGTGCTAATAAGTCGTCAAAATCAGGAATAAGTTTTTACAGATGTTTGAGATGAATATCAACTAGCATAAACACATAAAAATTCAAAATTTCGGAAATAAATCACGAAAATTAAGCACTAATATATGAGTCCTGGTGTTATAAGTTCTTCAGCTCCAATGACCGACTTGAACAAATCACATAAACTTGCACAAAGCGAAGGGAATCAAAGAGATTACCGTAAGTAAATAATACATAGGAATCATTTGTGTCAATATGTCCTTTCAAAGAAGACTTTTTCTTTATGTGATTCGTTTGAACCTTATCAACAGACTAGCATTTAATCCACAAGCCTCAGACCTGAATTTACTTTAATAATCAAGGATTTATGCAACCCGTTCTTTTGATAGCATTACTCTGATGGTCTAAACAAAAACTCCTGTTTTGTGGTTTTGAAGACGAAGTACTCAAAACAGTGAATAAGTCGAATTGTGCTATGAATAATAAAATTTGAAGAATTATTTGTAATGGAACTCTGAAAGAACACCAGTTAGAAATAGATCGCGTTGCAGTTTGTGATGTAGCGGTATTTATCCTCCTTAAACAATGAAGAACAAATGCAGATTGATCAAAAAACGTTTATGATAAACAATTTATTTATAATTATTGTTCAATTATTGCCTCACCTAGTCAGCACAGTTAAACGACAACAATGAAAAAAATAGTTGACATGTAGTAGTGAAATAATTTCAAGTATCATATATTCAAACAAAAATATAAAAGTCATATAAACCACAGTGTAGTCTTCCGTTTTGATGTTTTTCATCAAATAATATGCAGTCAGTGCAACCACCTGTAATTGTAAGCAATATCATGTTCAGTCTCACAATAAATAAACACAAATGATGACGTTATATTTGCTAGATAAAATAGAGGAAAGTCACTAATCGTGTGACTGCGCAAATTTAACAAGTGCACATGGATTTAACCTTGCAATTGATCAGTAAATGACTGGGTTGACGTTTTGATCAATTTTATAAACTGAGACAATGTCCAGCATACGACAACCAACAATAAATTGTCAATTCTTCATCAGTCAACATCACGCTTTCAAGCATAATCGTGTGTTGTCAGAACTAATAATTTTCTACTTATAAACGTATCAACAATAGTTTTTGTATGAGTTTCAAAGATTAGGATCCAGTGTGAAGTATGATATTTCAAAATTCATGATGTACAAAGAGAGTGACATGAATGAAGATACTAATTGGTTGAACTTCTACCATTCTTCTGTAACTTACTATAAACATTGCTCCGCACCAACAAATTGCCGAAAAATTTGGAAATGCAATCTAGAATATAAATCAAGAAAATCTTTCGTTCTAAATCATTTTGTGAATATTTGAATAGCACTATTGAAATATTATGGATTCATGGATATTTTGACTGCTATGTGTGTACTTCAATGAATCGAGGAAACGACAACAGTGCAGGAACAGTTTGTCCGTGTCACAGTTCGCAAAACATCAATCTAAAAATATTGTTACATGCGCAAAAACTGTACAGTCAACCAAACATAGATGAATAAACATGAATTTATTATTTAAAAAAATATTCATGTGACTGTTTTCATTATTTCATAATGGTAGGTAATGAGATAGGACACATGATTAAAATACAAAATAAGATAAGTAATCACTCCTGATACGTTGAAAATGATGCTTCAGTACAAATTACGGTACACACAGAGAGACCAATATATATCATTACAAACTAACAATGAATCTCTCACAAATAGCCGACACGGAAGGAAAGGAAGCCAATTATAAACAAGAGGGAAAAATTATGTTCTAAACTACATTGTGATTATTTGATTTGCATTACTTTAACAGTATTTGTTCACAAATATTCCTATTGCTTATGATTATGATGTGTGTCAAATCGCAGTTCATTCCATTCGATGTCCACATCATGGATATTATGCAACAAACTTTTTTAAAGCTGTCATTTAGTTTTACAAAGAATGCGTTTACTTCCTTTCATTTCACCATACGTTTCCGCCTGTTTCCTGTAATCACGGTATGTGTACCTTAAAGAATTGAGAAAAAATTATTACAGGAATAAAGCTAAGCGAACAAAATTGCCGGTCTTTTTTCAATTAGAGTAATAGTGATTTGTGTCTATAAGTTCGTTTAACATGAATTTTCAAATATATTTGTGTGCACAAAATACTGTAAAATGGTTCTTTCAGATGAATAAACGTAAGACGTGATGGAAAAACATATCTTTATCAATTGTTGCGTATGTTTCATTACGGTCATTTATTGAGTAGCCTTTATAAATTATTCTACAACATCAAATTGATAATCACTAATACTTACGTTACACGTATAACTGTTCCTGCAGATTATGCTCGAAATGCTGTAGACGGTTCCAACTATCATGGATGCACAACAAACTAAAAATAAAAGCATCCTCCCTTTCCCTGCAGAACCCTTCATTCTTTCACCCAATATAAAAGCCGACATACATATAGCAAATGATAAGATCGCCGCTATCATCTGTTCATACCACGAGCCACATAAAGCCAATAATCCCACAACAATAATCATCATAATCAACTGAAGTAAACAGTAAATAAGTACTGTAGTAGTGTTTGCATCTTTGAATAATAAATTTTTAAAGACTAACTGGTCACGGATCTTTAGCAGTCGAAATGCTTGAAATTCAGTAAGTCATGAATCGAAAACATTACCTGTTCATCCTGATGTGACGTGTAAAACTAGAGACATGTTTCTCCATCAAATATAAATATTCAATACGCATGTGAGTCTAATATCATCATACTCATGTAACGAATATTACATATGAAATTTTTAAAACCACCAGAGCATAACTCAATTCCATAATGTGAAAGTTTTTGATATAACCGAGGCACACAGAAGCAAATTAAAATTAGAAAGAGAGTAGATAGTTTCGTCTTATGTCTCTGAACATCGAATTTTTCTCAACTACAAGGCAGGGAGTGATTCTAATTCTTAGTTTTCTATCCGATCATACAATCATCCTTGATGCACCCTCGATCTCTCCTCTTTACCCGTCATTTTCATTTGTCTGTCGTCAATTCTACAGTAATTCCTGATTTCTAAACAGCTGTGATTGATATTGTCTGATACACATTTATCACTTTTACTGTATATCAGAATTATTCTGACGAATATCCAATCGTAACCCACTGAAAATATATACAAAACTATAAACATCATTTGTAATCATATTCATCTTACGGTTATGATCATGATGACTGTATTCTCTGTAGATGCCTCATGTGATGCTTTGATGAGTATTATGATGAGTGCCAATATAAGAGCAATACATCTGAAATGCAGAATTAAAATGAACAACAAAAGTTTCCGATGAGCGTAGTACCAATCACTAGCAGTTCCAACTAATCCAAATTCAACTGCTTCTGTGCAGATAGCTAGATTGATCGTACTTCCGGGCAACTTACACAACAAATGAGTGAACATCTCCCTGCATGGTTTAGGAAGGGTCAGTCAAAAACAATACGCAGTTCTATCTTATTACACCTGGTAGATAGTGGTCACATTGTAGATAAATCTAGATCTTTGGGGTTTATCTATCATATACCTCTATCATTTCCCAGCGATCTTCGCTCCCGTCTCCTACACACAGTAGAAGCCATAGCAATACGTACATTCAACCCCCAATTTATGATCTAATTGAAAACAATGTTGTTCGCTTATATGTGTCGTTCCATATATAAAATAATAATAATAATATACAACTAATCAGAAATACAGGTGAACAACACCTTTGTGTGGATATGTTCTGGAATAATCAAAGTATTTGACACTGAGAATACTCTGTAAATGATTGATTTGTTTATCAGATAATAGTCGCTTATAGAATTCAAACATTTTATACAAAGATACCGACACTGTATTTCGC
This sequence comes from Schistosoma turkestanicum, assembly GCA_944470395.2. Taxonomy (NCBI): domain Eukaryota; kingdom Metazoa; phylum Platyhelminthes; class Trematoda; order Strigeidida; family Schistosomatidae; genus Schistosoma; species Schistosoma turkestanicum. Next base: position 7,987 of record CALYCR020000022.1, on the reverse strand, counting down.
TCGTTGGATTTTGTATTGAACTGATAATCATAATTGCTCTTTGTGTTATAGGGATGAACCACATTTATAAGTAGCAAAAATAAAGTAATCTGAGTTTTTCAGCTTTCATGACTTACATGAGAATGAGACCAGATATGCGACGTTGCTCAGTCCATAAAGTTGGGTTCAATCTATCAAACTGAGTGATGAGTGTTTGATGAGCCTCAACTACTTACATGCATGAAGTTACTTGATGACAGGTGATTTTCATGTTTGAATGTGATATTGCACCGAACACCCACGTTATCATGATTGAAATATTCCGATTTGATGAAGTCACTGGATCAATTTTTGAATGAAGTGACGAAAAGGTTAGAAAAAAATAATCATGATAATATAATACATGGATTATTTATGAAAATAAATACTTATTGCTTAATATTTTTCCTTCATTTTCTACAATTTAATGACAGGTATGCATTCCTGAACGTGTCTTTGACGTCGAACAAGTAGTAAATTATGCTATGTTGTGGGCAGTTATCAACTAACGGATCGCTCTCTGTCCATTTACTCACTAATCTATCCGCCGATGGACACATCTGTCGATTCGTCTATTCATTTATCCATCTACGCTTTAACATCCAAAGAAACGATGTATTTAATGGTACTGCCACAATCAAATTTAAAATGCGCTGAATCAAATCATAAAATCAAAAACTCAAGTTTTGGCAAAATTTGAAAATTTACAAACTCACATCTATTTTCTAAGGTTAAGCCAACACAACTGAATACAATTACTAAAATTTATAATGGCATACACCATATTTTGATTAAAAGAGGATCATTTTATTTTCGAACTTTGGAACAAATGATAATGAAGAACCTCTGTGACATACAAAGGATTCTCTAATTAACTCGTAAATTCAGGTAATGTAATCAATAAACGCGGTTATTCGAAACAGGATTGCCGGTAACAATATTGTTGAAAACAATAATATCTATAGTTGATCTTCGTTTGCAGAATACTTAGCATGTATTATCCACTCTTGTGGTTAAAATGTTGAAATTAGGTTTCTTTGAATCAATTATAAGGACTTCACTTACATAAAGAGAACCTCTAAGAAGGTGTTAAGTATACGGTCTTGACGGCTGAGAGTTCCGACAATTATCCATCTTTCGTTGAAAGTACTCATCATTCAAACGCTTCAAGTTTTGTTCAAAAACTTGCTCAATGTTTCATTTATTGAATAATATCTTTTCACCATAACAGTCAACACCTGCTTTGCATACCTGATAAGTATTCTATGCAGAAACTACAGAAACACAGATGTAAAAGAGAGTGATTTTCACTCAAACGTGGACACATTTACTTTTCGCATATTTTTCTGGTATTATTTTACTATTTGCTGATTGGTGACTGGTCAAAAAAATCCGTTTATTATAGCTAAAGGTAACTACACGTTATGAATCTGCATGGAGTCAATACGAATGCATGCGTAAATAAGAAGTGGACTTTCTTTCTTCGCGCTGTCCGCACGTCACGAGAGCTGAAAGTTCAGCGATGAACAAAACAGAGGTTTCATTTGTTTCATATAATGAAGAGAGTTGAAACAAATCACATTTGTCATAACGAAGGAGAAAAATGCTCTTTTGAAAGCTATCTATATGAGCATACATCATGAAACGATGCCAATAAAGGTTTTAATTTCAGGTTTCTAGTATAGATAACTGATATCGACCCCACCCGTCCAAAACGCCATTTTGTGCTTAATTCTTCCTGTACCTTGAGTGAACCTGGGACGCTTATCACTGGCATAATAAAGTGGTGCAGGTTAAAACAAAAACAGACGATCACCTGGTAAGATGATTGAATTCCGTGTCCTCTTAGACAAACCATCAGCGTTACTGTGACTCTGTTGTCATGGCAAACCTAAATGTGGTTCTGTTTAATATCTTTAATATGCTTTTCAAAAAAACTTTCCACAAATTACGTTGGTGATAAATTCGACTTTCATTTCATTACATGGATGAAGTTAGATGGAGTTAGATCGCAGGTCATTAGTCCTATCAACTGACAAGTAGCTGAAAAGGTAGTGTATTTGTTCATGTTTCAGTATAAATAAAAAAGACAGAAACAAACATTCAAATAGTTTCAGGTGATTATGCACTGAACAAAAGAATCACTTGCTAACAGAGTTCTGTATCTCGTAATAACTAGACAAAAAACACGATTTTAAAGACTAAGTATATGAAAAGCGATTCAAAAAAAACCGTTTTCATGATTGTAAAATACCAGAACTTTCAGAAACTTTCTTTATATCAGCCGTGGCAACCTCGAATCCAACAGTGAATAAAGAGTGGTGTGACATTTATATACTTCAAAAGATCGAACCTCTGCAATTCAGTAAACTAATAAAATCCCTATCGACCCCGATAATCTATCCGCATTTCATTTAAAAAAACTTCTGATTACTTTGAAGCAGCGAGATCATAATAAAGCGTTCTGTATAATTTGAGATCATCAACATATCAGTTAGATGACTGAATAAATGTGATCTAGACCAGTTGGTCAAATAATTACATGAATGCCTCTATTTTGCAATATTTTGACCATAATGGGTCGGATCACATGGTTTTTGAAGATAGAGGTAATATACTTCTTATTATTATTTACATCGAGAGACATAATACTGTAATATTTACTATATCAAGAACATTCAATATATTTTTGGAATCGTTGCACTGCAGGAAAGGCATTCTTTGTGAATTCTGGTAGTCTCTCCAGTTAAACATTTTAACAGAGAATTCAACATAAAGTGTTGATTTGGACTAACGAATCACATCATTTATCACAGGATTCAATATTTCGCTTGATAAGACTTACGTATAAAACTTATCGAAGTATGCGCCAGTGAAAAAATTGATGACTTCGAACGTAGACGCGCACTATTCACCGAGAACAAACATTATTATAAGCAATTGTACTAGGGGTCATTTCACCAAACGTCTTGGTAATATGAAGTCTTTGAAGAAAAACATCTAGTCTGTGTTGCTGTGATGTAAATAATGCAAATCGTTTGGCCTTCACACTTTTTCTCTGTAATGATTTCGGTACTCCATCGAAACAGCGAATTCGTCAGAAAACTAACTCTTCTAATCGGGGTAGTTACCTTCAGAGACGAAAATGTACTAAGTGGTAATTTCACCACGATAGAAGTGTGTTTCTGAATTGCTTGCAAGTAAAAAAGTTCGATTCATGTTAAACATATGTATTTCCTCTGGATAGCTAAATGGAATGTTGAAATCATTCTATACTCTGCATTTGGCATGGCAATTTTTATTTAATGATGATTGAGTGAAGAAAGATATTACGAAAAAAACAGTCAGATCTCTTGTTTATGGGATAAGGCAGCTTTCTGCTATTTTTAACTACTTGAACGGTCGAAACAATACGCTCAGTGAGTTTAACCATCTTCATTCAAATTTTAAGTATCTTTTTATCGATGTAGGTGAATAGGCTTTATTTTGGTATCATTCAAACGGTAAACGGGGTCTGATTGTCGATAGACTACAGGTTTTATTTTACTTTTTCTTAGAAATAACTGGAAACGTTTACCAAGAAAAGCTCGCATTATTCGAAGATGAAGAAATTGCAAAACTATAATAAAACGACTGCAATTGTGATGGATGCTAGTGACAACGTTGCGTCTAAGTTGTATAGCGTGAAATGCCGCTAGTAAGTTACTACCAAATGGACATTTCTACAGACCGAAAGGTATCGTCATATCATAATCTATTAAAAACTAGAAGCCAAATAAGCGAAGAATGTCAATAGCTCGGTTGTGTAATAAATGAACTTTTGACTACCAGTTGCACAGCTTCACAGTTGAAATGTCTCAAATCATATATAAAGCACATATGTTTGCTCTTTTCGTCCTAATTCATTTCTTTGAGTGGTCTTCCTGCACGCACACATTCTGTTATCGTCACAGCTCTCCAGTAACATAATTATTTTTCCGTTGACACTTTCTATATACAGGGTTTCATCAATCACATATTTGCACATTCTCTGAGTTGGAGCATCCACTGTGCTTAAGTTGCGTCTGATAACTATAGATAAGTAGGATGACACCAGACAATGCTGTTTCGCACAAAAATATTGTCTCGCACGTACATTTAAGTAGCCTTTTCAATTCAGTTCTATGTTTCTTGGTAACACCGAAATAGTAGTGCGTTAGTTATCAGTGAAAAAAAATGTTTTTTTCATAAAAATGAGATTCGGTGAGTGTAGTTGACAAACATAATGTGCGCTGAACGTAAGAGTTTACTGATTATTACAAACTGCATATCAATTTATTCAATCGGATAGAAAAAACATAAAATTCAACCAATCATCTGCTCTGACGGTAAGAAATTCATAATGGAAAAAGGAAGAAACTGGAATAATTTCATTACTGATTTTGTCAACGTGTAGCACAGAAATATTAAACAAACGAATAAAAACCTTTAGGAGAACCTGGAAAAGGGTTTCAATAAATACAGCAACCGATAACTGGAGAAAAAAGTTAACCAAGAAATCAAGTGAGCTTATAGCGATAATAACATGTTATTTCTCAACAAAAATTTATGCTTTCAAGATAAACGGTAATAGTATACTGTGACAATACATTGGATTCATACAGATTTTGTCAACGTGAGTTACGACTGTTATATTTCGGCTAATCACGGATGGCTGAGAACCAATTTCTAGGTAAAGTATAACAAAGTATATAACAAGATCTGAGGAGGTGAACGTTCAAACGTACAGTCTCCTTGATAAAGTATCCAAGAAATTACAGATTAGGAGAATAAAGTATAGCAATATGATGCCTAAGTGATATATTAATAACCCTTTTTCCAGCTATCGCTACAGCCTAAAATGTCACATGGTAAACATCTACCATGATATTCTAGGTTTGATTGAAAAAGGCTTCCTGTGCAGGAATCAAAACTGTTTCCAGGTGACAGATTGAGTCGTCAACGTGGTTAACAAGTAAACATAATATCAGCATCACAGATACGTGATATCCTGCTCTATCGTAAGGGCCTTCAGCATACAAAATATCCTGTCCGACATACATGGTTGGGTGGAACTAATCGACCAACCGTCATGAAGACTGGTCAGATACAGCACGCTCCCACTTTCTTTATGTTATTGTATCTCACTGGTAGATTTTAAAAATTGTTTTTTAATCTAAGCTCTAACTTCGTTAAATTTTATACATACACCCGACGTTTACGCAGAAAAGATGATGCACATCAACAAGCTATTACGTTTACCCATAGTAAAATATTTAGGAAAATGGATCAGTCAGTAAGCAGCTTGGATGTAGGAAGTATAGACAGATAGAAAAATATAAACAGTAAAAATTGTGTCACGAAATTTATGAAGACGTCTATAAACAGGTGAGAAAAGGAGGTGTTTGAATGTCAATATATTGAGGAATTAACAACTTAACCAAATAATATACGTGAAATAGATGGAACTCATACTGAAGAACAATGAACTCATGATCAATGACAAAGGAGGAAATAATTGACTTGAGATTATAAGCATACGCAAGAAATCAATAAGTAGCACCGCTGAGGCATAGGATGCACATTTAGGAAAACAATCAATAACGCTTTTACTTGCAATCCTCAAGTAAAAGAGGAGGAGCAAACTTGCATTATGCGGACGAAAGGAGCCACACATGAAAAGAAGCATCAACATTTTGACCAAACGAGAGTAGATTCTGGAGGACAGAAAAGTTTGAAGAATGATTGTTTCAAACTTCAAAGGTTGCAACAGACACAAATAAGTTTTAATCACTTGACTCAATGACACAATAGGGTTCATAAAATGAATGTAATTGAGGACTATTCCGTGATGTTGTATGGTTTTCCGCATCGATTTATGTCACTTTTAAAGACTGTTACCACGATGAAAGTTATTAGGATTAGGATTTCACGCATGATGCCCACTTACTTTGACGATTTTGTTGGTAAACATGAACAAATGGACGTCTGTACTTATCCAGTATCCTTTCGTGTATCTGGCTTACCAATTCGAACGGATCGCTATTTATTATTTTCAGGTCTGCTTCAAATTTTGGATTTTATTGGGTTTTTGATTCTGTTATGTTACTTATGACTTTGGGAATCCAGGTATGAGCTTATTTTGTCAAATGCCCTACTTAAGAAAATGAGGTTGATGTGAAGCTGTTCGTTACTTCAATTTAGTTGTTTGAACTAACTAACTGCAAGAATTCTCTTCATTTTCAATTATTTCATTGGTTGCAATCTGTACTCACGTACAAAATTACTGTGTCCACATAAATTGTAATATATCTACTGACAACACTTGACAACTTTAGTGGATTTTCAATGAGAAATCTGTAAACAATGCATATTTAATATAACAAATACATGTTTAACATATGTTGTGAATATTCTCTCTAGTAATAATCGTGATGAAACTTTTCTGCCTTTAATTGCACTGTGTGCTATCCATACGCTTTTCATATACTTTAATTGAAAGATGAGCAAAGGCATTATCCGTTCGAGGCAACGAAAAACTTTGCGATTTCACTTGTCTGAAGTGAAGGCTCCAGAATAATTCAGATTTGTTAAGTGGTGATTAACTCAGATTTCTATTGATCGATCTGTAATAACTGCACATTGTTTCCACATATACTCAACCAGAGTAAGAATATCTCATGATATAAAACCGCAGCTTTCGGAGATACGTTTCAGGTAATAAGCTACTCTGTTAGTGTAGTTGGGATAGTTATGTTTTTATTGTTGTGTTTTTTATAAAAAAAGAGGAAAGTGAAATAATCTATTTTGAATATGAATTTGCCATAATGTTCCGAGCGAACACTAATTAAAGAGTAAATCACATAATATTTTGTTATGTTGGTTAAAATATTCTCCAAAAATAATCAAGAACATTTATACGTTCATCAAAGCTTTTTATGAACTGCATTCAATCATTTATCATTGTCCATTATTATTTCAGCCAGAAACCTTAGTTGAACCACAACAATGAAAGAAATAATTCACATGTAGCCTTAAAATAATCACCAGTATCATATAAAATGTCATATAAAATGCAGAGTTTTCTTCCAGTTTAAATTTTTTACCAAATAGTATATTGTCAATGCAATAACCTTAAATAGTAGAAACAGTCTTCTTCAGTTTGACAATAAATAAAAAAACCCAAAGTTGTCATATATATATATATATATATATATATATATATATATATATATATATATATATATATATATATATATATATATATATATATAGTTCACCGGAAACTTAAGATTAATATTGATTCACACCAAGAAATGCTGGACAAAACTGAGATCTTTTTCTAAAATACAAATTGAGAAGATATTTCATTTCAAATCACTTTGTAAATATATGATTCGCAGTTCAAAATCTTTATATTTATAACTAGATATGCTGACTGATATCTGTGTACTTCAGTGCGTCGATGTAAATACCACAGCCTCAAGACAGACGTATTACTGTAGCCCAACCTTGTTCAGACGGATAAATGGTCATTAACGTCTCAAAAATAGTAAATCATCACCCTAAAAATATTGTTTTGTGCACATAACTGCAGAACGGTTGGTGTAACGCTTTTGCGCATTCTTTTGTGCAGAGATAATTGAACATGAATTTTGTCTGAGTATATACTCATAACAGATGAATGGAGCAAATGCACATTTCAATTTTTTAATCGCTGGTGATTTGGTGAAATTCATCAATAATCGTATAACATGAAATCAGTATTCACTTTCGAATAGTTGAAGCTGATACTTTCGGATGACTTACATTACACGGACGAATCTTTATGACACTAAGAACGATGCTGACGATTCCAGCTGTCAGTGATGCACATAAAAATAAAACAATAGAATCCTCACATTTCCTGTTGAACTTTTTATTCCATGAGCCAATGCAATAGCAAAGATCA
>CALYCR020000020.1:0-22884 GCA_944470395.2 Schistosoma turkestanicum | reverse complement strand
TTATTGAGATATAGTACAGAAGCATATGTCAAATAAAAGCAATTGTTAAAGCAATTTATAACACGAAATATCGAGTATCGGGAAAGGATTTTCGATCCATGTGCAATGAATAAAGGGAAAACGTAAACCTCTGTCGACGAGGTTTGACGTTGTTTTGAATACAGAATGTCAAATAGTTGAGACTATGTGGGACTGTGAATTGATATTTAGTGCTTTGACGTGTAAGGCTGAAAATAACCGTTTCATAATAAACACCACGATGTTTCAGTTTTTTCACATGTATGGTTAAAACCAGCAGTTTCACATCAAGAGAGATCAAGTGTGCGATAACATCGTCGAATCAACAACAAGAACGTCTTCAGTCCTATTGGATCTAGTGAAGCTAAAATCGTTGTACAAACAACGTGATCATCCACATAATTGAAACAAATGTACTCTTAGAAAGATGGAAAGCTATGCAGAAACAGTAATAAAAACGCGAAAGAATCGCTTAGCATTGTACGACTTCACTTGAACATTTTTTTAGTGCGGTTTACTTAAATCATCAACGGGTTAAGCATAAAATCCAGTTGGTTTTCCAGCCATCAGCCATGATAAACTGGTTCACTATTCGTGTTCATAGCTAATATTCCAAATCAGATGAATATTGTAATAACGCGAACGTTGAACATAATATTTCTTATCTTTACCAAAACTCATAACTGAACGTTGATACAAATCAGCAGGATTATCGTGGATACGTCTGTTGTATTTGTAAACATGAGGTGTGTCGATGCATCTGCGTGTTCTTAAACTCGATTTCTGAATCCGAACATGAACTGGTAGTGATGAATACGTTTATTCGGGACACACCACAAAGTGAAGCGGATTGGAGAAGGCTAGTGAGCCAACTCTTCGAATTACAATGCGAGCGAATGGGCGGAGCGAATCGGAGAATGCTAAGAGCCAACTCATGGATTACAATGCGAGCAAATAGGAGAAGCGAATTGGAGAAGGCTAAGAGCAAACTCAAACAGATAGAACATGACTAAGAATATATAGTCAGATAAGAATAAGACAGACATATTACAAGCGAAATAGATATGCATACATATGAACAAAAGCGACGAATGATTGACAAGGTCAAAAGCAAGCGATACAAATCATGTGAGTTCATGGGAATATTAAGAGATTAACATTAAAGCGAAAAGGATGAGTAAGCGCGTAGGCGTAAGCAATGCTCAGTCGTACAAGCTCATACGAACCAGATAATAAAAAATACCAATGGTACATGTGAGTTGTTGCTATACAAATGGCTTGGTTAAATAAATTATTCGAAAGGGCTTAAGCAAATTAAATGTAAGCGGATGCAAATAAATGTGGAGGCACTACAATAACCCCGTTCCAGCAAACAAAGTTACGAAAGTGTCTTTGTTTGCGAAAAAAATGAAAATAGTCGGAATGCATCAAAATTTACAAAAATTAGAGTTACCTTGTACGGGTACGTTCGTATGTTCGCATAGTAACAGAAGATCAAAAATATGTGGTAAGCGGTTATTAGCAAAACAAAATCGATTTCGAATAGAATAAATTAGGAGCAGTTGTACGATACGAAAATGTAATACAAATGCTGCAAAATATTTAATTTATTTAATTTAATATAAATTTAATATAAATTTATTTACTTAATATATTTACGCATGATAGTTCCGACGGAATTCGATAATCGTTTAGACATTACGGTAAGACTCATCGATAAATCGAGTGGCTGCAGATAGGTGACGAAATCGCGGTCGGGATTATCGTGGAAAGAATTTGGAGAATAAAGCTGCGTACAGATGCGATGCATGGCCATTAAATGCATATCGAGAACATAAGTTACCACCGTTGAGTATATGACTCCAAACATATGTGTGTGATAGCGTTGCAAGCCGTTGCCAGCGTTAGGGTAGTCGAAAACATGCGAATATCAGCGTGCATGAGGTTCGCTCGACTGCTTGAACTGCTGCTTCGTGTGCATGAGCGTAATATCAAACCACCAATTTACTTAGCAGGCTGCAAGATTTCCGAGTACGCGCAGCTGATGTGTACATAGAGGATATCTCCAATGCGATAATCGTATGGCCACGGAAATAATAATGGACAATAATTGTCGTTGAGTCATTGCTTCGATAAGCCATTCGAAACATAATAATGCGATACGGTTAAATAAATTAATCGAAAGGGCTTAAGCAAATTAAATGTAAGCGGATGCAAATAAATGTGGAGGCACTACAATAACCCCGTTCCAGCAAACAAAGTTACGAAAGTGTATTTGTTTGCGAAAAAAATGAAAACAGTCCGAATGCATCAAAATTTACAAAAATTAGAGTTACCTTGTACGGGTACGTTCGTATGTTCGCATAGTAACAGAAGATCAAAAATATGTGGTAAGCGGTTATTAGCAAAACAAAATCGATTTCGAATAGAATAAATTAGGAGCAGTTGTACGATACGAAAATGTAATACAAATGCTGCAAAATATTTAATTTATTTAATTTAATATAAATTTAATATAAATTTATTTATTTAATATATTTACGCATGATAGTTCCGACGGAATTCGATAATCGTTTAGACATTACGGTAAGACTCATCGATAAATCGAGTGGCTGCAGATAGGTGAAGGAATCGCGGTGGGGATTATCTTGGAAAGAATTTGGAGAATAAAGCTGCGTACCAATGCGATGCATAAACATTAAATGCATATCGAGAACATAAGTTACCACCGTTGAGTATATGACTCCAAACATATGTGTGTGAAAGCGTTGCATGCCGTTGCCAGCGTTAGGGTAGTCGAAAACATGCGAATATCAGCGTGCAGGAGGTTCGCTCGACTGCTTGAACTGCTGCTTCGTGTGCATGTGCGTAATATCAAACCACCAATTTACTTAGCAGGCTGCAAGATTTCCGAGTACGCGCAGCTGATGTGTACATAGAGGATATCTCCAATGCGATAATCGTATAGCCACGGAAATAATAATGGACAATAATTGTCGTTGAGTCATTGCTTCGATAAGCCATTCGAAACATAATAATGCGATACGGTTAAATAAATTAATCGAAAGGGCTTAAGCAAATTAAATGTAAGCGGATGCAAATAAATGTGGAGGCACTACAAACACACTTCTGTGCATCAAAGTGTTGCTGTAATGTCGAGTGAAGTAGAGGGAATGATATTTATTAGTCGTTTCGAGTTGTATAACAGGTATAACAGAAATGAAGAAGGATTTGTAGAACGTTCTCATAAATAGACGTCACACCCAATTGTTTGAATCATACCAACAGGCGATTTTCAGTATTATTGTTTTTATTAAACTTAAGAAAATTTTTCGAATTTAATTAACGTGAATCAGTCTATAGAATATTTCGATTGTGTGCAGTAATATTGAATAAAGTGGATTGTACTGCTGAGAAAATATCCGTGCGCTCTGATAAAGCTAAAACACTGTTTGAAACGACGTTGTCTGTCCGAATCATGATGAACAGATTGGTTTTATATACCAATAATCAACAGAACCATCGCGGTGAAATTATATATTTTTTAGGCCTTTGCTCTGCATTAGCTTTGCATTTCGCTCTCTAGCAAAGTAATTCGTAATAATTTCTGAATAATATTAAATGAAGATTTTGATGGAAACGAATTTTCTACAGGGTTTGTATTTACGTCCAGATAACAAAATTGGTAAATTCGAAGGCGTGAGAGCTTCAGGAGACCAGCTACGGCGGTAGACAGACAATGAGGTAATCTGAAGCAGCAACTTATCTCTAACAAGCTGATTTTAGGAATCCACCGGAAAATGAGATCGTTAGTTCAGCAGAGTCGAAAGCTTGCAGACAAAGAAATCGAACAGTACTTAGTCGTGCCTCATCACATCTAATAGGCTTGCTAATAGTTCCAGCATTCCTTCTCCCTGCTCTGAATGATTCTAGATATTGAACGAGAATAATACAGTGCAATTTATTTAGTACTGTTCACAGACTACAGACTACATCTTATCAAAAGAAAGTTGGTAATACTACTTTAAGCTAATCACTTAGCATTGCACAACTATTAGTTATTAGGATGCTTTTGTAAGGATTTCCTTTTTCCACATTACCACTTATTCTCAGTAACCTGGTAGGCATTCAAAGCTGGAACGAAGTATTGGTATACACTCTACTTTGTTGTCGTTGTCTTATCCCATCCGAACAAAAAAATGTTACTCAACATTATTAGTAAATACAATCAGTGAATGTAATGCTTGAAATAACACGTAATGTACCCTTAATTAACGGCACATTACTTTCAAGCAGTGAGAATGATTTTCATAACGCTTCAATAAATTTCTTTTAAAAATGATAAGTTTGTCACTTAGTATGCTTGAGGCTATTACGAGTTTACCTTAGTCGATAAACGCGAACGAGACTTTTACCAGCGTCCAGGTAGGCTACCTCGAATCCCAAAATAAGGTAAGAAGGCTTTGTAAGCGTAGAATGTATATTCTTCAAACACCTAGCAATCACACAGTACAATCAACCATACATCCCTCGTTTATTTATACAACATAGAAACGTCCTTGACACAGTTAAGAAAATAGTACACTAAAATACACAGCAGCCAATCACAGCAATGGATTGTCGTGTAGGGAATCGAAATCTGAAGGTCAACTGATCAGCTCATGCTGGCAAACGTGGAAATCAAAGTAAGTCATTATCAAGCGAATTTCGGGGATCTAACATCCTCAACACTCCTCCCCTTTTTAATAGCGTGTTCTCCTGTGGTCGACTTGCATCTTGATTATTGTTCGCCGCTGTCTGATGGGATACTTTCGGGAACGAAGAACAGCTTGCTGCTGAGTTTCCTCTCGTGGCGGTGCACTCGGTAGGTTGCAAATTTCGAGCAAGACGTCAAGGGGAAGGCTTTCTGCACTTGATGGGCGATCTGGGGCTAGCAGTCTGCGTATCTGATTCCGATGACGTGACCATTTATCACCTCTTACCTCTACTTCGTACATAACTCGACCAAACCTTCTGACCACTCACGCTTCTAATTAAGTACCATGGTTCGTGCTGTAGTCTTTCTTCGTAAGCGGATTGTCTTTGCTTCTTTGTCTCTACTGATGAGGTTGCAAAAGTCGGATGCATCAGGCTGTGGATCGTTTTCGATCTTCTTCCCATCAGGATTTCTGCTTGAGACTTTTGCACCGGTTGTAGAATCCTTTTTGAATGTTTTGTGCTTTGGAAAATCCCTCCATGTTTACATATTTTTGTTATGACATGACGGACTTTTTCTGTTGACATTTTTGGTATTTTATTTGATTTCAATTTGAGATTTTATCATTGTATATTGTTATTCTTTCTATATTTTGTACTTATATTGAAGTTTTTATGTTTGCTTCGGAACTGTACATATGTTGTTTAAATTTGATATAATATGGCTACCACCACATTTTTGGATTGATATCGTGCAGTATAGGAGTTCACCAGGACCTCGGAACCTTGATACTCATTCAGAGTAACTTTGAATTGGAAGGCGTAAATTTCGTTAGCTATTGTTTGTCTGCGACCGTCGGCATCAAAGATGAAAACCAAATACTTTACTGACTGCAATAGAAACTGGCATTTTTCTGGCCGTAACCGGAAACCATTGTCACTGATGCGTTGTAGTACCAATGTCGTGCGTTCCCGTAGCTGTTCTAACGTCTTCGCAACAATCAAGATATCATCGAGATAAGCTGCAACCCCTGAGATATCTGACAGGATAGTATCCATTAGTTGTTGGAAGATAGATGGGGCAGTCTTAACTTCAAAAGGTAGGCGGTTATACTGGAACAAACCACGATGAGTGTTGATAGTAAGCAGCTCTTTAGATGCTTCATCGACTTCCACTTGCAAATAAGCATCAGCTAGGTCAAGCTTTGCGAAGAACTTTCCTCCATTCAGCATAGTGAACAGATCTGCTGGGACTGGCAGAGGGTAAAGATGCTGTAAATTTAGTAAATTTAGATCAGCTGGCGTTATATAACATACCCCAGTAAATGACGAATCTCGTAAAGCAACTGTACATTCAGATTGTCCTAGCAGACGAAGGTAATTACCACATGCTGTACGAGGCTTCTGTGTTATGTGCTGCAGGGTCGGGTCACCCATTTTGGTCCAGTTTTTGCGTGAGAGGATAGTGACATCAGATGCAGTATCTATTTGAAATCTACACAAATGCCCGTTTATATTAAGAGTAATAAATTTCCTCTGACCTGTTGATGAGCTTTGGCAGGAAGAAATTAGGCTGAATGCATTGATACTGGATCTAGGAACAGGCTTCTTAACACTCTTGGATCAGTTTGGCTTTTTCTGTAGGCAAAAGCCATCTTTATGATCGATGACTTTACACTTCCTGCATCTATGCTGCCTAAATGGGCAGTTCCGTACGTAGTGCCATGAGCCGCAGTGCCAGCAAGCAGAAGAGGGATTCATTCCTGGTTTTTGGGCAGAATTGGAGCGGGATGAACTGGGTGTAGCATGGGCAGATTTATTATGATTAGGTAGGTGCTGTACAAAATGAACTTCAGATCGGCTTGAACTACCACTATGAACTATAGTTGAGTCTCGTTGTAGGTTAGTGAGACGTTGGTACTCATGAGCCATTTCACTAAGCGTAAGCATCGGATCTTTCTCCAAACGACTGAGTAGCCTTGTTCTAATATCACAGAACTTACTCGACTGGAGGCTGCAGATGAGTATAAGGGCTTTGAACTGATCTTCCGACAAAGACTTCAACCGGAAGCGTTCGCATCAACGGTTGACGGTGCCCACATGCGTAAGACAGTCATCATCTTCCTTCATAATCAGCTTCAAACATCGATATCGAGTATTAAACAGTGACGAGTTATCGTCAAAATGTTGGCTTAAAGTCTGAACAGTCTCAGAAAATGAACAATCTCGTGGGTTCAAAGGCAGGATCGAATTGCAGTACGTATCCAGCTCGCTTGCGCCCAACTTTCGAAGTAGCAGTCGAACCTTCCAAGCATCATCTTGGTTGGTGAAATAAAATTTGAATAAATCTTCATAACGCCGGAAGCACATTTCAAAAGTGACATTTGCATCAGGATCATAATGAAATTCAGCTATGGTATTTGCGATGCCGTCGACCGATGGAGCTGTGGTTGCATTAGATGAGCTCGGCTGTATGGAAGGAGAAATCTTCATGTCTGTAAACATCTGCATCAGTTTCAGCTGCTGCTCAAGTAATAATTCAAGTTTGGCAGAATCCATATTTCCTAAACCACCATCGCCAATTATTGGGTTCGTCACTTAGTATGCTTGA
Source organism: Schistosoma turkestanicum (assembly GCA_944470395.2). Lineage (NCBI taxonomy): Eukaryota > Metazoa > Platyhelminthes > Trematoda > Strigeidida > Schistosomatidae > Schistosoma > Schistosoma turkestanicum. Next base: position 15,560 of record CALYCR020000020.1, on the reverse strand, counting down.
GGCAATTACGAGTTTACCTTAGTCGATAAACGCGAACGAGACTTTTACCAGCGTCAAGGTAGGCTACCTCGAATCCCCAAAATAAGGTAAGAAGGCTTTGTAAGCGTAGAATTTATATATATATATATATATATATATATATATATATATTGCGGAGTACCTTCTCCATTCACCAACAGATCGATTGATTATAGTCATGATAAAATACATTTTATCATGAATACTGACAGTAATGGAGGACTGTTCAAAGAGAAACAAGACAAAGTTGGAGTATTTTTCGTCGTAAATTACAAGCTTATGATGAATAGAAATTATAATTTTAGACGTATCGATCATTTGATCGACAACTGTTTCGATAACAACAAATACGTATACCTACAAGAAATGTACACAAAACGTATTATTTTCATATGTTCTAAATATTGTTAGTAACTGAAGGAAGACCTGAATTTTCTATTGTAATGGAGAAATCACAATATTGGCACTTCGGTAGTTCAAGGAAATAGCCTGATTATAACTCTGCATAAAGCATATCTGTGGTCACTGCCAATTTTTAGAGTGGATAAAAATGACAGGTTAGGCTTAGATCTAGCAAACCGATCACGTAGAAATCTAACTCTTTAATAACATGGCTAACTAAAATATGTAGTTTATGTCATTTCAGCTCTTTCTTTGCACCTGGAAAGTCTCCTTTAAGAAAAATTATGACGGGTTATGTTGAGAAACAAATTTCTCCAGAAGTCAGGAGGACAATGCCTCTTCCCACAACCAGAGCAACTATTATTATAGGCACTTCGAATTTCGGTACATTATGAGAGATGACGACATATATTCAACTTGCTGTGGAAATGAAAAATAACAACATAGTGGTGATTGGAATAGGTAAACATATTGGACAAAGGTTGGACAAAAAAGACAAGCTTCACGACAGATGAAGTCATAGTTCAGCCATGAAAAAGAAAATGTCTGACACATCAAATGATTACCATTATTGCTCTACTTAAAGCACCAATGCATTTATAAGATAAGAATCTCTTGGAGGCAGGATTGTCAAAGCATCGTTTAGTGCTCTGCGCTGAAAAACAAAATTGTGTAAAGCGACCAGTAAAATGCTAGTAAGGCAAAGCAATCACTGACATCCAAGACCAGCCAAACAAGTAGGTAGAGCAATTCAAAGAACTTTTGAATAGACCAGACCCATTATATACACCCGAAATTGAAGCAGCATTCACAGACCTCTCAAATAATGTTGATCAGCCAACAATTAAATAGATTAGCATGGAAATCAAACTAATCAATGTCCTTAAGCAGAAGGACGAGAAGATTGTCAAACAGACACAGTGAAAGCAGATGTAGCAACAACTGAAAAATTATTCCGCATTCTATTCAACATGATTTGGGATGAAGAATGATTATAAACAGTTTTGAAAGAAAGATACTTTATCAAAATACCTAAGACAGGCGATATTTTCAGTTTCGACAACTACGAAGGCATCATTGTTCGTTTATTTTCAGGAAATGTTTGCATCGGAATGTTTAACATGATGAAAGATTCTGTGAACGATCCACCTGGAAATCAACCGGTAGGGATTGATAATTTACCGGCCATATTTCAACAGAACTGATCACTGTGTAACAATCTTTTGAATGGGATTGATCATCGTACATCGACTTCACTGACCACGAAAAGGCATTCGACACTGTGTACAGGATGAAACTGTAGAGGCTTCATCATCACAATGACGCGACTAAGAAGATTGTCAACATTATATGGAATCATATGATGAATTCAATTGCAAAATTGTACATGAACAACTGCTAGAAAAATCGTTAGGAGTGAGAGCCAGTGTCCGGCTGCATCACTCACTCTCATCGTTCTCTTAGTCCTTGTGGTCGACAGGATTGGATAAACTTCAATACCAGGATGGAAGTACTGCAGCTGGACTCAGACTTTGTAGGTGATCTGGCTCTTATATGGCATGATGAACAAAAACATTCAAGAGTAGACGACCAGTTCAGCGACATCCTTAGCGGTAGTAGGTCCTAACTTACATAAGAAAGCAGGCATCAGGACAGGACACCTTATGCACTATACAAACTATTCTTGGCCCAGAATCTAAGAGTATGTAAAACTTATACATATCTCGGCAAAATAATTGATAAGCAAGGTGGATCTGATGCAGATGTGAATTTTCGGATCTGCAAAGCATTTATGGCGTTTCAAAAATTGTCGAACATCTGGAATTCAAAACAAATGTCTATGAATAAACACCAAGGTTAAAATATGTTATACCAACATCATGACAGTTGTACTGGATGACGTGCAAACTTGTAGAACGAAAAAAGCTGTCATCAAAAAACAAAGTGTTTATTAATAGTTGTCGAAATAAAATACGTCGGATCCACTGGCCAGACATCAATTGCAACAACTCATTGTGGAATAGAACAGGCCAGGTACGAGCTAAAAATGTCAGGTTAAAGCTGTAGAAGTTAATCGTACACAGATTAGGGGAAGCATCCAAAATCATTGCGTACCAAGCCATAATTTCAAATCCATATATCAAAAAGAGAGGAGAATAATCTACGAACACATTGCCTTGCAAATCGGAATCAGAGAATAATAGAGTAATAATCAATTGCATAGAATGTGAAATGAAAGTTCAGAACGAAGTAGATTACAGAGTGCTGGTTGTCGGCCTATGCTGCAGTTTGTGGTCACAGAAGTGAGTAATTGTTTATCTTAATGTGTAGACTTTGAAACTTTCCACGCCAATAACATGTACTAGCCTCATTTTGCCTCAGTCCATGCTAGGATTCTGAAGTAAAGCCACCAGTTTGTTTGAGAGACGAAGATTTCTTGGAAGGTTTCCCTCAACAAGTTGAGTCTTGAAGGAAAAGAGAGTTATTGTATTCCGCATGGTTCATGAAACTGTTGTTATTAAAACAGTACCAACTCAACCATTTCTGTCAAACAAAATAAGTGCTGTTATATGTTATGATTAATGCTTTGAGTGCATTCTTCGACTTTTTGGACCTTATTCATTAACAAACAAGACGTGCGTGTTCGTAACCAGGGAAGTACGTCTATTAAAATTACAGGTCAAATGGATTTATAACTGAGCCATTTACCACGGATTACTTACTTACTTACGCCTGTTACCCCCAATGGAGCATAAGCCGCCCACCAGTTTTCTCCAACCAACTCTGTCCTGAGCTTCTCTCTCCAGTTCTGTCCAATGTTTGTTCATTCCTCTCATATCTTTCTCTATTTCTCGGCGTAACGTGTTCCTTGGCCTTCCTCTTTTCCTTTTGCCTTGAGGGTTCCATGTGAGGGCTTGTCTTGTGACGCAGTTAGGTGCTTTTCGTAGTGTGTGTCCTATCCACTTCCACCGCTTCTTCCTGATTTCCCACCTCCACTGGAATCTAACTTGTTCTCTCCCACAGTTCGTTGTTGCTGATGGTGTCTGGCCAACGAATACGAAGTATTTTGCGTAGACAGCTGTTAATAAATACTTGTATCTTCTGGATGATGACTTTCGTAGTTCTTCATGTTTCCGCTCCATACAGTAGAACTGTCTTGACATTGCATTGAAAATGCTGATTTTGGTTTTGGTTGAGAGTTGTTTGGAGTTCCAGATATTTTTCAACTGTAGAAATGCAGCCCTCGCTTTGCCAATCCGCGCCCTCACATCTGCATCCGATCCACCTTTCTCGTCGATGATGCTGCCCAGATATGTAAAGGTGTTAACGTCCTCCAAGGTATCTCCATCAAGCGTGATTCGGTTGGTGCATGTTGTGTTGCATCGGAGAATTTTGCTTTTTCCTTTATGTATGTTGAGACCTACTGATGCAGAGGCTGCTGCTACACTGGTCGTCTTCTCTTGCATTTGTTGTTGAGTGTGCGATAGAAGAGCCAAGTCATCTGCGAAGTCCAGATCGTCCAGCTGAGTCCTAACTGTCCAGTTGATACCGTGCTTCCCTCCAGATGTTGACGTCTTTATAATCCAGTCGATGACCAGGAGAAAGAGAAAGTATGAGAGTAAGCAACCTTGCCTGACACCGGTCTTCACCTCAAACGAGTCTGTCAGCTGACCTCCGTGCACGATTTTGCAGTTGAATCCATCATAAGAATTCCGTATGATGTTGACTATTTTCTCAGGCTCACCGTAGTGTCGAAGAAACCTCCACAGTGTTTTCCTATCCACGCTATCGAATGCTTTCTGGTAGTCGATGAAGTTGATGTAGAGTGGTGAGTTCCATTCAATTGATTGTTCCACAATGATCCGTAATGTAGCAATTTGGTCAGTGCACGATCGATCCTTACGAAATCCGGCCTGTTGATCTCGAAGTTGGGCGTCTACGAAGTCCTTCATTCTGTTTAATAATACTCTGTTGAAGACTTTGCCTGGTATTGAAAGAAGAGTGATGCCTCTGTAGTTCTAACACTTGCTCAGGTCGCCTTTCTTTGGTATTTTGATCAGGTATCCTTCTTTCCAATCTGATGGTATTTGTTCCTCATCCCAAATCTTCTTGAAGAGAATGTGAAACATTTTCGCAGTTGCTTCCACATCTGCTTTCATTGCCTCTGCTGGAATGTTGTCTGGTCCTGCTGATTTGTAGCTCTTGATTTGTCTGATGGCCATACTGATCTCCTCAATTGTAGGTGCGCCAACGTTAATTGGGAGGTCCGTGGATGCTGCTTCGATGTTGTGTGGGTTCAGTGGAGCTGGTCGATTCAATAGTTCCTTAAAGTGCTTCACTCACCGATTTCGCTGTTCGTCAGTGTTGCTGATTATTTTCCCTTCCTTGCTTTTCACTGGTCGTTCTGGTTTACGATAGTTCCCGGCGAGCTTCTTTGTTGTTTCATACAATTGTCTCAAGTTTCCTTCTCTTGCAGCCTTTTCCGCCGTCGTTGCTAGATCTTCCACGTATTTTCGTTTGTCAGCTCTGATGCTCTTCTTCACTACCCTGTTTGCTTCTGTGTATGCAGCTTGTGCTGTGACGTTCTCTGCTCTTGTTCGGCTGACATTCACTGCTGCCTTCTTGTTCCTCCTTTCTTCAATTTTTTCAAGAGTACCAACAGAGATCCATTCCTTGTGATGGTGCTTCTTGCGACCAAGGACCTCCTGACATGTTGAAGTGATTGCCTCCTTAATCCCTTTCCATTTGTTCTCCAATGTTGCGTCCTCTCCATTGAGTAGATCCTGAAAGGCCTGGAACCTATTGGTGAGGGCTATCTTGAATTCGTTGAGTTTTACGGTATCCCGAAAAAAGGCTGTATTAAACTGCTGTGATGTTGTCTGCCCCGTTGTCCAGTGCTTCTTTAGCTTCAATCTCATTTTGGCGATCAGCAAGTGGTGATCTGAAGCTATATCAGCTCCTCTCTTGGTTCTCACATCCTCCATGGTCCTTCTGAACGTTTTGTTGATACAGATATGGTCAATTTGGTTTGAGTAGTGTGATCCGGTGAAATCCATGTGGCTTTGTGAATGCGTTTGTGCGGGAATATTGTGCCACCGATGACCAGTTTGTTGAAGGCACATAGGTTTGCAAATCTCTCACCGTTTTCGTTCCTTTCTCCCAGTCATGTCATCCCATGATGTCTCCATATCCAGTGTAGTCCATGCCAACCTTGGCATTCAGATCTCCCATAAGAATCGTCAAATCCTTTGGTGAACATTTCTCGACGATTGACTGCAGCCTTTCGTAGAATTGATCTTTAACTACGTCATTGTAGTCATTGGTCGGTGCATAACATTGGATGACGTTCATTGTAATGTCCTCTTTCTTTGTTTTGAAGGATGCTATAATGATCCTGGGTCCATGAGATTCCCATCCTATTAGTGCCTTTTGTTCATGTTTGGACAGCATCAGTGCAACTCCTTGTGTATGTGAAGCGTTTTCCTCTTCATGACCAGAGTATAACAGCAGTTCCCCTGAAGCAAGTCTCAGTTGTCCTACCTGTGTTCAATGCGTTTCACTGATGCCAAGCACCTCGAGGTTGTATCTTTCCATTTCTGTAGCAACTTGAAGTAATCTTCCAGTATCCCACAATGTACGAACGTTCCATGTACCTAAAAAAGTGGTTGCTCTGGTTGTCAGAAGAGGCATCAACTCCGTGACTTCCGAGGGAACTCGGCTTTCATCACGAGAAGTCATAATTCTTCTTCCAACTCCCAGGGCAGAGTTAAAATGGTTTGAATTTGTTTCTGGTTAGCGTTTTTTTGGCAAATGAGATTTCAAAGGGATGGGTTCGCCAAAGCCATGTCCAACCCTCCTCCTTTATCCGGGCTTGGGACCGGCAGGATATTTATTCATAAATCAGATATTGCGCTGGTTCACCACCTCCTCCAACCATCAGCTCTATTTCACCTATCACTTAAATATGACTGACCAATTTATTTCACCGTTTACTTAGGTCGTTTGTCATCAAAAAGTAAGTGCAATGAAAAAAGTATTTGATATACACAATCATAGAAGTTATTACTATGTAATTTACTTTTGCAGCAGTAAAGTATTTGTATTCCTTTCAACTAGTCAGTTAAATTAATATCATTTACAGTTAATGGATATCTCACTCCACCTGAGTTCCCTGAGGCTAGTAAATGCGATATCATCAACCGCTGTTTCTGCTTATCACTGTCTGAATATGTAGAATACGTTTCTACTTTCATTCTGTTAAATAATATTCTGTGTCCACTTTCAATTCTTTAGAACACTGATTCCTAACTATTTATCAGACTAGTCACATCTTTTAAAATCAACATTCGATCTAGATTTTACCATTATCCAAAACCTGTATCATCTGTGTTGACAGCCAACAACGATATTGTGTATACGAAATGAGTATTGTTTCGCGGTTATTCGCATGACGAGTATCAAAATGAGTAAAGTTCATTCACATGTCCATGACTACAGATAAAACTATTTCTATAACAGATATTCAAATGTACGATTGAATAGTTTATTGTTTTCAAGATGGATAACAAAACTAAGTCGGCTTACTCCTCATTACTCAATGTTTCATTCGTTCATCAATAATTTTCTAATTGGCTGGTTTATAAATGAAGAATTTCTATTGCAATATGTTCACAGTAGAAACTCTAATAACAAGTGTAAATTGACGTAATAAGTAGCTGATAATACAGAGTGCACAAATAATTTATCATCTGCTCATCCTGATATCCATATCAGGAAAGAAATCAGTGTGAGGTGTGATACAGTTACACAACAGAGGCACTAGATAAAGGTTCACACAATTTCATGGATTCATCGAAGTCAGACATCGTATCTTTTTATATGCTAAAAGACTCAATAGTCTAGAGTGTAAGAATTTGCACGAAAGAACAGAAGTCAGAGGTTTATAACAAAAGTTTATTTAAGATCAGTTGGCGAATTCAATGGTGAAAATACGTCAAACAAAATCGTATCGTATGAATTTACAAATGCTGGTGAAGTTAAGTGAAATGAATACAATGGATTGATATTATTGGTTTTCCGATCGATCAGTTAAAACTCTCATATAATTATTCACGATAAATAAAAATAAAACATAGCAGAATAGATGTTTGTTCAAAATGTCAATAGTTTATAAAACGAAATAAATTAGGTACATAATTTTAGATTTAGGTGAGATTTTATGTCAATATCTCAAAAATGTGCATGAATCATAAAATAACTCATACTAGCGTTATTAATCACAATAATAATAATAATAAAACGAAGTTAAATTGTAACCTGTAACATACAGGAAAAAACTATCTGTGAATTGATTGAAATATGTCTTTTCATCACTAAAAGAAAAATGACTTGTTGGTAACTTTTCATTTGACTAAAGAATTGAAAGTATCATCCTTAGTAACAGTGTAGATTTCCTTTCACTTGAACAATTCTGTATCTACAAGCTCTGACATTTAAAACTGATTATAGCAAACTGTGATCGTCACATGATATGCGATAATAGGTCATATTACTGAAACGATTCTTGTAAATTCTAACAATATGCTAGGATTAGGGGGAGATTACGAGCAATTACATGTAGCGGTTGGGACTGTGGATGAGTTTCATGTACTTCTGAAACGATTTCACACGAAAAGTGTGAAAGTGGTACTGACGCTCAACTTTAATGCAATATATGTCAATTATAAATGTAACAACAATAAAACAATGTCAGACTGAAGTAATTGGAAGATACCTTCAAAAATAAATTGAAATCATGTTCTTCCTGCAATGATATCTGAAGTTTCGTCACGTTCTAATGCAAATTCGTTTAGCAATTGTATTGATTCAAACTTACTAACAACGTTCTCTGAGTAAAGAGATTAGTTGAAACGAAATCGAAATTCGGTCTTCCGAATGCGGAATAAAATTTATGCCTACAGATATCGACATTGACTAGATCTCCTTGGCGTGTTCTCGTCTTCAAAATAAAGGGTATGGAAATCTTGAAAGGAAGAACATGATTTCATTTTATATTTTGAAGTATCTTCCAATTACTTCATTTTGACATTGTTTTAATTTAATACATTTATAACTGACATTTATTGCTTTGAAGTTGAACGTCAAGATAACTCTCACACTTCTTTTATGAAATCATTTCAGAAGAACACGAAATTCATCCACGGTCCTAATCGTTTCAAGTAACTTCTCGTAATCTCCCACTAATCCAGGCGTATTGTTAGAATTGGCATAAAGGCTTTAGTTATATGACACAATATGACAGGACCGGTGACGAGCGATGTACGCTGTAATCAGCTTCAGATGTCAGATTTTATACAGTCAGAGGGTTTTGAGAGAAATTAAATTTCAACGAATTCTTTACAACAATAATGTTGACAATTAAATCTTTTGAATTTTCTGTTTATAGTGATTTGTTTAACAAGCAATCAACTGATGATTTCTAAACTGTCATATGGTCAAAGTTTGATAATTTTGTCTATTTTACATGTAAGGATTCAATTCTATTTAAAGACCGAAGAATACAGCAGCAAACACAATAAACGTTCCAATTCGGATATATTTCCAATAAAGTTCACTTTTGTCTAAGTTTATATGATCTTCACGTTTGAGTAGACGATTATTTAATTTAATTCATTCATAACTAGACTTGATACTTGATTCATTGCTCCTCTATGTTCTATGTGAAAATCTTGTATAAAATCTCTGGATATTTGTGTGTACAATTCTCCTTAGCAGCGTTTGTTTTTTTAGGTGTTATGTTGTCCCTGTTCATGCTTGATAATCAACAATACAACATCGTTGGTTCTGTTCATGACTTTGTGAAAATCACTTGCTGTATAATCAGATATTTGAATCAAAATCAATATTACCTTGTTCCTATTTACATGATTTATGCATTGTAAATTTTGTAGCTATATATTTCAACACAAAATAAAATTATGTACTACTAAATAAATTCAATAACTCTATCACAGTCACTTACTTAAAAAATCTCTCGAAATAACTGGACACAAATATGAAAACTGGTTACAAGTTTTGTGAGTGCATATGCCTGGCTTTATTGAAGATTTTTAAGATGATTCAATTAAAAGATGATCAGTTTGATTTGTGCAAGCAAGGCTTTATATGTAGGCCAGAAAAATTTGATCAATACCATGCAATTAGATTACGTGTCATTAGACTATCTGTCCATTAGAAGCTTTTTGTTTGATAAGGCGAATATAGATGTCTGTAGCTCTATGTGGTAGAGAAAAAAGAGTAAACTTAGTGAGCGATAAGACGTGGTAAAAAAGGTGAGTTGTAATTGGTAATGAACAGCAGCTAAAATATTATGCACCTGAACAGGATGACTTCCGTTGTAACGTTGTGCATTCATATCTCTATGATTGATAGTTGTCAAAATTACTGCTGAATAAAAAGTAATATTTAAATAATGCTTCAGTCATAAAACCTTGATACATTTATATTTGGTACTAATTTTTCTGTTCCACATGAGTCAACTTCATGTCAAATGTTACCGAATGCTTCTTCATATTCCGATGTCTTTATTTGTAATTACCTACTGTAGAAAATTTATTGAGGTTAGAATTGATGTAAAGTGTACATGTTGGAAACCGGTTTGTATCAAGTGTATTGCAATCAGTCATTGGTCCTTCAGTTCATTCCTTATCATTGACACTTGTTTCACTGACAAATTGGTATAGGACCAAAAATTCAGGTATTGATTAACATCAGAATACAGTAAACTGTGATCGGCTGTGACGTGACATGAACCAGACAGTTTCAGGGTTATCATTTGCATGTGCTTGTTTGTGTACGGAATATTTCATCTGGAATAGTTTGACTTATTATCTTAGGATGAGTTATTTCAGTTGATTTTTATGAAGCCTGATGGAGTTTGCATGGACTGTCAGCCAAATGTTTCAAAACAAACACTTTTTCAGATAGGGTCCCGAATGTATGAAACCTCATTCAACTGCTAGTACGGAACTAGACTCAAATAAGTCATCCATGAGTTTTCATCAACATATATGGGAAAATACGTCCCATACTTTCTCATTTGGTAAATAATATAAGTCGAGTAAAAATAAAAGTGGTTTTCTCCATTATAATAAAAGTTGAAAGAAATTTCTTTATCTAAAGTAACGAAACTGCAATACATCCACTTAACTGGAGCCATACAGACTAACTGCAGATTATCCAAGTCAAATATACAAAAGAGATATATTCATCTTCTGTTGATAACTCGACTCACGAATGCACCATCATATGCCTGAAGTAGACAATCTAAACACCTTCACCCAAGGCAATTCTGTATATTTTATCATATCTGTGCTACTATTTTCAAATGCATAGACGTTTTTACCGTAATTACTATATTTATCACGTATATAGTTTAGACGATATCGTTATTGATATCATTTTGAACTGTTATGAATTTCATTCACACTACAATGTGGTAACTTACCATCTCATGATTACTGAACGCCTTATAAAATATAAATTTGACCTTTTTAAAATAGACTGAATACTAAAATTTCAGTAGGCTAGATTGCAAAGACTGAATGATAACTTAAACAAAACAATGATAATTAGTCTTTAGGTATTTACTAATCAATAAGTCTTTTCAATGTTTGTATGATTACTTCTTCTAAACTATGTAGGACGTTTTTATATAAGCACTTATTCAGTGAGCACTTCTTTCATTTATCCGTTCATCTTGATATCACCTCTTACTACTACCTGCACTTACACGACAATCGCTACTACATTGTTGACCGTTTGTTTGCATTCTGTTTCTGCCTAAGTTGATATATTATAGCTGTAGTGTTACTGTGTGCGTGAATGCACCCTTATGTTTCTGCATCTTATCCTACTCGTAGGTGTACGAAGTAAGACATTTGAATAGAACATTTTGTTATTATATGAACAAATAATGTTTGATAGTCGTTTACAAGATTTAAATCGTCCATTCATATAAACATGAAAAGATTCAACACACTCAACACAACAGCTGCATTCACTACTCTTTGCGATACAGTAAAATACATTATGAAATACTAGGGTTTTCTCATTGTTACTGTGACTATGGAGTAACGCCATATAGTGGTGCAAGCTTTTTTCTTTGTATGGTAAGTGAGAAGTAAAGCCTGTGCCTCCGTTAAATAGGTTTGACATTGTTTTCAATGTAGAATTTCGAATTGTAGAAAGTGTATGGTATTCAAACTTGACTACTGAGTTTTATTCACGCGTGAATCTGAAGCCACCTATGTGTGTCGATACAAGATAGAAGCAATGTCCACGACACGTCATTTGTGAACAGGCTTCGATGGATCAATATACTCCTTTAATGTCGACTGTAGTAAGAGGAGCTATGGTTCTTTATCGTTTTCAGTTGATATTCAGATTATGTGACGCATGAACATAACCATATCATTTCGCTATTCCTGAACTATTAAGAGTTTACTTTAGTCGGAAAACGAGAGCGCGGGTCAAAAATCCGTTGACACGACAGGCTACTCTAATCCGATTCTCCCAAACCCCAGTTGAGCAAAAGAAGTAGACCTAATATGAAAGAAAACATGTACTCAACAAGCAGACAGGAAGCACGGGGTTCCAGTCTAGCAAACAATTAAGATCTCAGACTAGAAATTCTGGGTCGAGGTAAAAAAAACCGTTGCAGATAATGAGTATTTATACAGTTGCGCCGAATAGGAAACATTTATAGTTAGGACGACCATAATAGCGACCAGTAGGAATTGACCAATAGAATTAGACTTACAAAAGTAATTCTCTTGGGATATTTTATGAATTATTATTGCGTTTGTCTACATATTATAAATAAAATAAAAACAGTTGAAATTTTTCGGAACATTCTCAGAAATTGTTGATGCACAACTGCAAAAGATATCATAAGGAATGGGTTCTGCAACTCCATCGTGTCGAATGTGAAACCGTACTCATACTAGCCTAAACATTACTTACCTAGTCACTCCCTTATTTATTTGAATATGCCGATATATCCACTTATCAGGGGAATCACTCTGCAGAAAACAGTGATGTTGTAAGAGATGAATTAAGTTCACACAAGTTTGTGGGACAGAACGTTTTGTTTGCATTCTGCTCTTTTTGACTGATTAGGTGGCTAATCAATTCAGGTTATATATTTCTAAATCTGCGACTCATTTTGCGAGAAACTATTTTGGGATAACAATGAAGCCAGGAAAACATTCAGCATGCTTACTCAGGTATAAGCTGTATGACCTAAATAATTGGCGTTTATTTTTTAAAAAAGATAGACGGTGAACGAAATAACTGTCAATGCTTTTTTACGAACTTTGCTTTCTTTCCTAGACGTTTTGCTTCTTCAGCTCCTTATTTCAAAATTTCATTGGACTTTCTGAAGCACATCACTGCTGTACTCCTTAATTTGTGAGTTATATTACAACAAATTAGTTTAATCCTAATTGTCTGAATGAATTTATTCATGACTTAACTTTACTTAACTGCTTAATACTGAAAGGACAATCAACCATCTGGGTAGTTATGTGCAGTTGCTTTATTGCTCTCTTTATTCTCTCTATCTTTAGTCCTCTCTGTGAACTTTATTCGCAATAGAAAAACCGTTCTTTATCCACGCAAAATGCACCTTAAGTACACATTCTACTGGGTCACAGCTTGTATCCGACGCTTTTCCAATTGCCACTTACAACGAATTAACTCCTAACTTATGCAAGTAACTCAAGAACTCCACTGTATACCTTCCGTATTAGTATTCATCAATGGAAAATTTGGCTGAATCAAGCTGTTCCTGTTGGTGACTTGGTGTGAATATGCCGTTTAGAAATAAACTCTTAATGCGAATTAGTTTTTTCAACCTTCGACTGTAAATGTGGCAGCAACAATTTGATCTTGTTCGTAAACTGACATGCTTCTTGTAACACGCTGTTATTTGAGGATATATATATATATTATTACAATAGGTTATTTTCATTAAATTATCTACATGCTTTTGTTCTCTGATCACATATTAAAAGCAGTTTTGTTAAATCTTCGTTATACGATCTGCGATTCATTGCAAAGAATTATTGTGATACACAAAACACTTTCAAATAGTTTGAGTAGTCAACATATACCATACATTCATTAAATGGTAACCATTTTTAAAATCCTTTACGCATAAATTCCAAGCTACTCACACATTCTCACATTAATAAAGGCGCCGATTCCATCTGTCATTTCAGATCGACGTGGGTGGTGAGAAATCAGTAGTCACAAAACAGTCAACTAGGTTAAGAACTTGCAGTTAACGAAAGTTTGTAATTACGGAAACAAGAGAAACATTTAGACACCACAATTCGATACGACTATATTTATAATATTTAAATGCAGGATAAAGGGTTAATAACAGGAAAAATACTGACAACATTTAACGAATAAACTTAACACTGTGCAAAGCAGACATGATCATAACACAAGCATAAGTGTCAATATGTACGCAATTATGTTACGATGACAATGATAATAGTCGACGTGTCTGGTAAGTTCTTAGGTTTCCCAGTGTTAATATAATGATGGTGTTGAAATAAATGATAAAAGATTTTGGAATTTTTGATTTCTCTAGGACAAAGCTTAAAATAACAAAGACCTTAAAATATTTATAGTTATTAGTCACCAAATACTGAACGTCGTGTGTTCAACAATCATCCATAGAATTATCGAGGTTAAGGCATGAAATAACTTGTGAGTATATTTTCTTATTAAATAAACGGAATAATGCTGGAGGTACATGGTAAAGTTAACTATAGGTGAAGATTGTAAATGTAGCCACAATAATCGTTCCTTTCAACTTAGTTAATATTGACATAAGTTAAACGTGAGTATAGATTTAGTCAGTATTCTCAATACACAATATCAATAAAGTTCTCCGTCCGTATATCATTAGATTCAAGCACGTACAGTGAACTTTTACGATAGTTAATTTGCTGTTTACTGTTATTCTTTGAAATCTTTATTTTTGTGTTTTTATGTCTAAACACTGAATCATAAGTACAAAGTCATACTAAAATATTAGCGCACCACACAAATAATTGAATTTGTAAGTGGGCTAGAATACTGCTTGGAAGCTCAAACCGGATCAGATGGTCTTCCGGTAGGCCAAGTCCAGAATCTTTGATTCAAACGTTTAACACATAGGGCAGTAAAGAAACGTCAAAAAATGCAGTCTCACAATGGCCAGTGACTAATAATCGGTTATTAAGCCATTCGTTTCATCAGCTTCCTGAGTATTCACAAGGAATCATTGTATCCCCAAGGTGGTTGATTTGAAGTGAGTAACCTATTAAAAGCATCAAATGCACGCTTTTCGTCTTTTCAATTTCTTAAACAACGCTTGAGCCATGAAAAGGCAGTGAGTATAACATTCTTAGCAGTGACCATAAACGAGAGAGTAAAGACTGTCCCCACCGTCGACTGTAACAGATTTATTTCGCGCCGGTGAAATTTATAGTCAACTGAGTAAGTGTATATCCAACTTGTTTCCCAATTATTTCCAAGTAAACAGTAATCTTACAATAGAAAATCGGGACAATATATAGCAACTCAACATATGACATCATGACGTAGACTGTTAAAAATGATGATAACAACAACTATTATCTTGAAAACATGTCGCTCAATTATAAATAAACCAACCTCATCCCTTCTTTGTATTTTCATATTGGACGATCAGTCCGATAATATTTTTCATAAGTTTCAAATGATTAAGGCCTATATGGACATATTAATAAATATTTTTCCTAATGTTGAATAAACGAGAGAATGAAATAAAATTACTTAATTCGGAAATCAGTGAATTTATGTAAAAATTAAAGTGACAGTTTTATTTGGAAGTCTAAAATGAATAGTGTTATAACACGTAACCAAATAACTTCTCTAACACTGAGACGAAATTTAACAGTGATAATGGCTAATTTCCATCAATTTGCGACCTTATGAGACCATTCTTTCTTGTCTTCAAGGGAAAAATTCCCAACATCCGACAAGAGTGAACTGCCCTACTTGCTAATTTTCAATAAAAATAAGAGAATTAGACAGCAGCG
>CALYCR020000019.1:0-23944 GCA_944470395.2 Schistosoma turkestanicum | reverse complement strand
AACTCGTAGTAGTTCAAGCATATTAACTGGCGTGTTGACGTGCATGCGTAGCAAAATTACCGATAGGAGGCCACAATCTACTTTTTGTAACAACATAACTTTTACAGTCTTCCTAACCTATTATTTGACCTTGAGACAACACAAAACTGCCTGTCTTTTGGGATATCATATAAATTTAGCCTTTCGGTACTATGGTGTTCGTCACTAAGTTTGCTTTAGGCTATCACGAGTTTACCTTAGTCGATAAACGCGAGCGACACTTTAACCAGCGTCCAGGTAGGCTACCTTGAATCCAAACGGTAAAACAGAAGTATTGGTAAGCGCAGAAAGTATATTCTACAAACACCCAGCAATCACAGTACAATTAAGCATACAACTCTCGATTATTTATACATCATAGAAACGTCCTTGAGACAGTTAAGAAAATATCACACTAAAATACACAGCAGCCAATCACAGCCATGGATTTTCCTGGTGGGAATTGAAATCTCAAGGTCAAATGATCAGCTCATGCTGGCAAACGTGAAAACCAAAATAAGGCATTTAAAAAGCCAGTTTTTGGGGATCGAACATCCCAAAAGGTACGTCATTTCGCTAAAAAATTTACGTTTAGATGATCACGAAAAAGCCAATATTGGTAGGTCCGCTAAGAAAAAGCACAAGATCTGACTTGTCAGCTTTGAATAACTCCATACAATATCTATACTACATTTTAAATAAAAGAGAAGAGCTGCTAAGCACGAGAACTCTTTACTCTGAAGTTACTATATAAACAGAAAAATGTGGTTACTAATAGTTTACTCCTAACCATGTACATCTGGAAGGTTTGATAACAGTACTGAATAGAATAGCTTGATAGCTAAATATGAGATCAGTATTGTTGAACATGATTCTACAATTCCCAGATGTTTCCGCGAAGGTTCTGTTTCAAGTCTAATCGGATAGGTCTCTGCAGATTTTTCTGAGAGGATATTATGGGGCATCCTAAACATCTATAACGCAGATTCTTATTTTAGTCTGTGAGGAAGGTAAGCACCATTCTAGAAAGCTAGTTTCCTACAGGATGGGGTCACTAACACCTTGCCCAACCTTCTTTGTCTATCCTAACCTGGGACCGGCTATAACTCTGGAAGGACATAAACTGGAGTTGTAAGGTGAATTATCAAGAGTGCAATAAACAGATTGTGGAAATTTTGGAAGTTTATTCATTTAAAAGAAATAATGCTTTTTTCTAACTATTGGATGATTAGACTTTTCGGGTTTAAATTATCAAGTTGGCAACCAATTTAACTCATCTTCAATATAGTTTAACCCAAAAATATTCGGTGAAGTATGCTTTATTTGCGCTACAGTTCAACTCTGTGAGTCTTTAATTTACGTAAGTATACTTATGAAAGAGGTTTAGACAGATTAGTGAATAATATTCACCGTAGATTGTTGTCTTGCAGTGAAGGAGAACACAGGTGAGGGCAATCGAATTGTATTTAACGAAAATTACAGAGTTGTTACTCAGTAAAATAGGAAAACCATATCGTAAACGGTTAATTTGCAAATCTTCAATCCATTGTCCTACATTTCACTATTCATGCGTTTCATACAAATTCCATTGTGTTCCCACTCTTCTTTTCTTGATCTTCCCCCATCTTCTGCTGCCAGACATTACGTTTTCATTCGCGTCATATACTACTTATAAGTAGCGCGCACCACAGTCTGAATTCATAGATTTAAATTCTCACATGCATTTTTAAGAATTGTTCCTTTGTAATGTTGTTCAGTTACGATAAACCAATACATAACTCATCTTTCTAGTCTTCTGTAAAACGAAATATTTCCAGTACTGATGACCTTTAGTGAACCAATAAGAGTTAAGCTAATGCCCAAAGTATTTTGTACGAATGTGTTACACCTAGACGTAAACACATCAACTTAATATGCTTGAACTATTACAAGTTTACCTTAGTCGGAAAACGGGAGCGAGGACTGATGATCCGGTGACACACAGGTTACTCTAACCAGAGTGTCCTGAATCCCCATTGAGTAGAAGAAGAAGATTTGATATGAAGTAGAACCTGTATTCTACAAACATTCAGAAAGTACGAGGTCCGAGTTCAGAAGAGAATCAGGATCCCAGACTAAGGATCCGGGTACGGCTACGGGTCATAAAACGTTACAGATAATCCGTATTTATACATTTAGGTCGAATATGAAACAGCATCAAAGTCTGTGAGATTGACAATTAAGTCGACCAATAGGAAACAAAATTTGAGTGACATTAACAGTCAGGAAAACCAATACAAAACAACACTGGAGTACATGACATTGATATCTAGGAAGACCATAAAATTGACCAGTAGCAATTAACCAATAAGGAGGATTGACCAATAATTCTCTTAGGATATTGGACGAATATCCTAACAGAAAGTTAAAGTGCACTGACATAACTTATGAGTGAGCGGTAACAGGACATAGTACAAAAACCAGCTCAAGTTGTCCAAATGGATTTCATACGTTATATGATACAATCATTAAAGATAAACACTATAGTTAATAATTGCATGCAAACCTCAACTTGCTTTCAATAGAAACGCCATTTCCCATGGTAAATTCTGACTTTAGATTGTGGAACGACAATACTATCGAAGAGTTTCCGCTATCCTATGTCGATCGCAAAGGTACTAGTCGGTTGATATGCTACCTACCTGGAGTAGTTTAAATAAATAATGACCGCCTCGAAACAAGCAACTCAAGGCTTTTGGAGCAGGAAAGCTTCACTTTCAAATACGGGATGACTTTCATTACCAGGGGAAATGGCGTATATATTGAAGAAAAGTTAAGTTTTGCATGCTTATCTTTAATGATTGCATAATATAACGCATGAAATCCATTGGGAACAACTTGAGCTGGTATTTGAACTATGTCCGGTTACTGCTCACTCATAAGTTATCTGTCACTGCACTTTAACTTTCTGTTAGGATATTCATCCAATATCCGAGGAGAATTATTAGTCAATTCCTATTGTTTAATTCCTACTGACCAATTTTATGGTCGTCCTGTGTTGCACGCTACTTATAAGTAGTATATGACGCGAATGAAAACGTAATGTCTGGCAGCAGAAGATGGGGGAAGATCAAGAAAAGAAGAGTGGGAACACAATGGAATTTGTATGAAACGCATGAATAGTGAGTGAAATGTCAGACAAAGGATTGATGATGGATTGAAGATTCGCAATTTAACGGTTTACGATATGGTTTTCCTATTTTACTAACTCTGTAATTTTCGTTAAATACAATTCGGTTGACCTCACTTGTGTTCTCTTTCACTACATTTGGTGTCGCTGGATGAAGATACCATGGCCGAAGGAATTTGAGGACGGAGATGTGCGGAGCTTCCTGAGGGAGTTTGAGGCAGTGGCGGAGCTGGTGGGTGTGAAGGACCCGACGTTGGTGGTGCTGGGGACGCTGCTGAGAGGTAGGGCGAAGGCCTTATACGACATCTTGGACGGTGCTGGCGAGGAAACGACGTGGGAGACGGTCACCGGGCGTCTGATGACGGAGTTCGACAGCCCAGTGGACAGGGAGAAATCGCTGCAGGAGTTCCGGTTGGCGAGGCTGTCGGTGACCCTCGGGTGCTTGCTGTGGAGCTCACCAGATTGTTGCGCCGTGCTCTGCCGAATATCGATGAGGAGTCGGAGGTACAGTTGTTGACGTCGCAGTTTATCAAGTGTGTACCTGCCGCCTTGTCCCAGCAGCTGAGACTAGTAAACGCTGACTTTGATCCTCTATAACAATACATGATACTCCAGATGCTTGGAAGATTAGTTAAGATCGTTCTCACAATAATATAAATTTAATAATCTTTTATCTCCACTACAAGCAATAATTCAGACTTTGTGATCTTTGATTATTTCAATTGAAACGATTATTTTATTGCTTTTGGATGAGATATACACAGACAATATCTCAGAATGATTGATAGAGTTATCTCAGGGTCATATTTTCTCTCCTAAAATATCTCGTCCGAATTAAACGCAGAGTTAGCATTCATGAAATCATTTTTTTTCCATCTAAACGGTTAGATCTTATATCTTTCAAAATAACAGACAAATATTTATAAATAGGAAATTGTACAATCACCAAAAAATACGATTCCATGTGGCTTTTACTGTTTAAATTAAACTTATTATCTACTTAGCTGACAATTCATTTTTAAAACAATTAGTCCCTTTTATAAATTTTGATAGAACAGTGAGAAGACGTAATTGATCTGAAAAATGTGATGTATTTGCGCTATACATTTCGAACAATCTGGTCACACATATTTACTTGTCAAGGCATTTTATATGAAGATGAATAAAAGGTCAATTAAATAAAAGTTCAAATAGACATAGGGTGATAATTGTAAATAAAGGAGAGAGAAAATTAACGTAATATGAAAAGAATAAGAAGGGGTAGGAAAATTGACAACATTACCCTAGGCTTAAAGATTACCAAGGTAAATTCAAGGTTATGACAAATTGTTTCTGCACACATAAAGGGGGTTTTAATTTTCTAATAGCCAAGGCCTCCATAAACCTCAAAATTCGTCCTTCAACATTTCTATACAATGTTTTGAAGACCAAGTCCATGATTTCTCATATACCTAAACGTTGCTCTAATGATTACATCACATCCCATTGTATTTATCAATTTACATGTTTGTGTGGACACACATACATAGGGAGGAGTAATCGGACTTTGCAATCAAGGGTTGTGGAACATGTACCTAAGTGGCTTCAAAATCAGTTAACGTCAGATGAGCCGATTAACGTTGGAAATAGAAAACCATGTTCATCGATCGCCAAACACATAATTGAGACAGGGCATAAGATTGACATCAAGACAGCCTTCAAAACATTGTATAGAAATGTTGAAGGACGAATTTTGAGGTTTATGGAGGCCTTGGCTATTAGAAAATTAAAACCCCCTTTATGTGTGCAGAAACAATTTGTCATAACCTTGAATTTACCTTGGTAATCTTTAAGCCTAGGGTAATGTGACAATTTTCCTACCCCTTCTTATTCTTTTCATATTACGTTAATTTTCTCTCTCCTTTATTTACAATTATCACCCTATGTCTATTTGAACTTTTATTTAATTGACCTTTTATTCATCTTCATATAAAATGCCTTGACAAGTAAATATGTGTGACCAGATTGTTCGAAATGTATAGCGCAAATACATCACATTTTTCAGATCAATTACGTCTTCTCACTGTTCTATCAAAATTCATTTTTAATTAATTATTCATCCAATATCATAAGAGAATCTAGTCCTATTGGACTAGATTCTCTTATGATATTGGATGAATAATTAATTAAAAATGAATTTTGATAGAACAGTGAGAAGACGTAATTGATCTGAAAAATGTGATGTATTTGCGCTATACATTTCGAACAATCTGGTCACACATATTTACTTGTCAAGGCATTTTATATAAGATTAATAAAAGGTCAATTAAATAAAAGTTCAAATAGACTGTAAGGTGATAGATTGTAAATAAAGGAGAGAGAAAATTAACGTAATATGAAAAGAATAAGAAAGGGTAGGAAATTGTCATATTACCCTAGGATTCAAGATTACCAGGGTAAATTCAAGGTTATGACAAATTGTTTTTGCCCACATAAGGCGGGTTTTAATTTTCGAATAGCTTCCATAAACCTCAAAATTCGTCCTCCTATACAATGTTTTGAAGGCTCTCTTGATGTCAATCTTGTGCCCTGTCTCAATTATGTTTTTGGCTATCGATGAACATGGTTTTCTATTTCCAACGCTAATCGGCTCATCTGACGTTAACTGATTTTGAAGCCACTTAGGTACATGTTCCACAACCCTTGATTGCAAAGTCCGATTACTCCTCCCTATGTATGTGTGTCCCACAAACATGTAAATTGGATAAAATACAATGGATGTAATCATTAGAGCAACGTTTAGGTATATGAGAAATCATGGACTTGGTCTTCAAAACATTGTATAGAAATGTTGAAGGACGAATTTTGAGGTTTATGGAGGCCTTGGCTATTAGAAAATTAAAACTCCCCTTATGTGTGCAGAAACAATTTGTCATAACCTTGAATTTACCTTGGTAATCTTTAAGCCTAGGGTAATGTGACAATTTTCCTACCCCTTCTTATTCTTTTCATATTACGTTAATTTTCTCTCTCTCCTTTATTTACAATTATCACCTTATGTCTATTTGAACTTTTATTTAATTGACCTTTTATTCATTTTCATATAAAATGCCTTGACAAGTAAATATGTGTGACCAGATTGTTCGAAATGTACGGCGCAATATACATCACAACATTTTTCAGATCAATTACGTCTTCTCACTGTTCTATCAAAATTTATATTAGGGACTAATTGTTTTAAAAATGAATTGTCAGCTAAGTAGATAATAAGTTTAATTTAAACAGTAAAAGCCACATGGAATCGTATTTTTTGGTGATTGTACAATTTCCTATTTATAAATATTTGTCTGTTATTTTGAAAGATATAAGATCTAACCGTTTAGATGGAAAAAAAATGATTTCATGAATGCTAACTCTGCGTTTAATTCGGACGAGATATTTTAGGAGAGAAAATATGACCCTGAGATAACTCTATCAATCATTCTGAGATATTGTCTGTGTATATCTCATCCAAAAGCAATAAAATAATCGTTTCAATTGAAATAATCAAAGATCACAAAGTCTGAATTATTGCTTGTAGTGGAGATAAAAGATTATTAAATTTATATTATTGTGAGAACGATCTTAACTAATCTTCCAAGCATCTGGAGTATCATGTATTGTTATAGAGGATCAAAGTCAGCGTTTACTAGTCTCAGCTGCTGGGACAAGGCGGCAGGTACACACTTGATAAACTGCGACGTCAACAACTGTACCTCCGACTCCTCATCGATATTCGGCAGAGCACGGCGCAACAATCTGGTGAGCTCCACAGCAAGCACCCGAGGGTCACCGACAGCCTCGCCAACCGGAACTCCTGCAGCGATTTCTCCCTGTCCACTGGGCTGTCGAACTCCGTCATCAGACGCCCGGTGACCGTCTCCCACGTCGTTTCCTCGCCAGCACCGTCCAAGATGTCGTATAAGGCCTTCGCCCTACCTCTCAGCAGCGTCCCCAGCACCACCAACGTCGGGTCCTTCACACCCACCAGCTCCGCCACTGCCTCAAACTCCCTCAGGAAGCTCCGCACATCTCCGTCCTCAAATTCCTTCGGCCATGGTATCTTCATCCAGCGACACCAAATGTAGTGAAAGAGAACACAAGTGAGGTCAACCGAATTGTATTTAACGAAAATTACAGAGTTAGTAAAATAGGAAAACCATATCGTAAACCGTTAAATTGCGAATCTTCAATCCATCATCAATCCTTTGTCTGACATTTCACTCACTATTCATGCGTTTCATACAAATTCCATTGTGTTCCCACTCTTCTTTTCTTGATCTTCCCCCATCTTCTGCTGCCAGACATTACGTTTTCATTCGCGTCATATACTACTTATAAGTAGCGTGCAACACAGGACGACCATAAAATTGGTCAGTAGGAATTAACCAATAGGAATTGACCAAAAATTCTCTTAGGATATTGGATGAATATCCTAACAGAAAGTTAAAGTGCAGTGACAGATAACTTAT
This sequence comes from Schistosoma turkestanicum, assembly GCA_944470395.2. Lineage (NCBI taxonomy): Eukaryota > Metazoa > Platyhelminthes > Trematoda > Strigeidida > Schistosomatidae > Schistosoma > Schistosoma turkestanicum. The sequence continues at coordinate 16,267 of CALYCR020000019.1, read as the reverse complement.
GAGTGAGCAGTAACCGGACATAGTTCAAATACCAGCTCAAGTTGTTCCCAATGGATTTCATGCGTTATATTATGCAATCATTAAAGATAAGCATGCAAAACTTAACTTTTCTTCAATATATACGCCATTTCCCCTGGTAATGAAAGTCATCCCGTATTTGAAAGTGAAGCTTTCCTGCTCCAAAAGCCTTGAGTTGCTTGTTTCGAGGCGGTCATTATTTATTTAAACTACTCCAGGTAGGTAGCATATCAACCGACTAGTACCTTTGCGATCGACATAGGATAGCGGAAACTCTTCGATAGTATTGTCGTTCCACAATCTAAAGTCAGAATTTACCATGGGAAATGGCGTTTCTATTGAAAGCAAGTTGAGGTTTGCATGCAATTATTAACTATAGTGTTTATCTTTAATGATTGTATCATATAACGTATGAAATCCATTTGGACAACTTGAGCTGGTTTTTGTACTATGTCCTGTTACCGCTCACTCATAAGTTATGTCAGTGCACTTTAACTTTCTGTTAGGATATTCGTCCAATATCCTAAGAGAATTATTGGTCAATCCTCCTTATTGGTTAATTGCTACTGGTCAATTTTATGGTCGTCCTAAATATCAATGTCATGTACTCCAATGTTCTTTCTTATTGCTCGTCCTGACTGTTAATGTCACTCAAATTTTGTTTCCTATTGGTCGACTTAGTTGTCAATGTCACAGACTTTGATGCTCTTTCATATTCGACGTAAATGTATAAATACGCATTATCTGTAACGTTTTATGACCCGTATCCTTAGTCTGGGATCCTGATTCTCTTATGGATTCTGACCTTGTACTTTCTGAATGTTTGTAGAATACAGGTTCTAATTCATATCAAATCTTCTTCTTCTACTCAATGGGGACTAGGGACAGTCTGGTTAGATTAACCTGTCGTGTCGTCGGATCCTCGCTCTCGTTTTCCGACTAAGATAAACTCGTAATAGTTCAAGCATATTAAGTTGATGTGTTTACGTCTAGGTGTAACACATTCGTACAAAATACTTTGGGCATTAGCTTAACTCTTATTGGTTCACTAAAGGTCATCAGTACTGGAAATATTTCGTTTACAGAAGACTAGAAAGATGAGTTATGTATTGGTTTATCGTAACTGAACAACATTACAAAGGAACAATTCTTAAAAATGCATGTGAGAATTTAAATCTATGAATTCAGACTGTGGTGCGCGCTACTTATAAGTAGTATATGACGCGAATGAAAACGTAATGTCTGGCAGCAGAAGATGGGGGAAGATCAAGAAAAGAAGAGTGGGAACACAATGGAATTTGTATGAAACGCATGAATAGTGAAATGTAGGACAATGGATTGAAGATTTGCAAATTAACCGTTTACGATATGGTTTTCCTATTTTACTGAGTAACAACTCTGTAATTTTCGTTAAATACAATTCGATTGCCCTCACCTGTGTTCTCCTTCACTGCAAGACAACAATCTACGGTGAATATTATTCACTAATCTGTCTAAACCTCTTTCATAAGTATACTTACGTAAATTAAAGACTCACAGAGTTGAACTGTAGCGCAAATAAAGCATACTTCACCGAATATTTTTGGGTTAAACTATATTGAAGATGAGTTAAATTGGTTGCCAACTTGATAATTTAAACCCGAAAAGTCTAATCATCCAATAGTTAGAAAAAAGCATTATTTCTTTTAAATGAATAAACTTCCAAAATTTCCACAATCTGTTTATTGCACTCTTGATAATTCACCTTACAACTCCAGTTTATGTCCTTCCAGAGTTATAGCCGGTCCCAGGTTAGGATAGACAAAGAAGGTTGGGCAAGGTGTTAGTGACCCCATCCTGTAGGAAACTAGCTTTCTAGAATGGTGCTTACCTTCCTTATAGACTAAAATAAGAATCTGTGTTATAGTTGTTAGGATGCCCCGAAATATCCTCTCAGAAAAATCTGCAGAGACCTATCCGATTAGACTTCAAACAGAACCTTCACGGAAACATCTGGAAATTTCAGAATCATGTTCATCAATACTGATCTCATATTTAGCTATCAAGCTATTCTATTCAGTACTGTTATCAAACCTTCCAGATGTACTCGGTTAGGAGTAAACTATTAATAACCACATTTTTCTGTTTATATAGTAACTTCAGAGTAAAGAGTTCTCGTGCTTAGCAGCTCTTCTCTTTTATTTAAAATGTAGTATAGATATTGTATGGAGTTATTCAAAGCTGACAAGTCAGATCTTGTGCTTTTTCTTAGCGGACCTACCAATATTGGCTTTTTCGTGATCATCTAAACGTAAATTTTTTAGCGAAATGACGTACCTTTTGGGGATGTTCGATCCCCAAAAACTGGCTTTTTAAATGCCTTATTTTGGTTTTCACGTTTGCTAGCATAAGCTGATCATTTGACCTTGAGATTTCAATTCCCACCAGGAAAATCCATGGCTGTGATTGGCTGCTATGTATTTTAGTGTGATATTTTCTTAACTGTCTCAAGGACGTTTCTATGATGTATAAATAAACGAGAGTTGTATGCTTGATTGTACTGTGATTGCTGGGTGTTTGTAGAATATACTTTCTGCGCTTACCAATACTTCTGTTTTACCGTTTGGATTCAAGGTAGCCTACCTGGACGCTGGTAAAAGTCTCGTTCGCGTTTATCGACTAAGGTAAACTCGTGATAGCCTCAAGCAAACTTAGTGACGAACACCATAGTACCGAAAGGCTAAATTTATATGATATCCCAAAAGACAGGCAGTTTTGTGTTGTCTCAAGGTCAAATAATAGGTTAGGAAGACTGTAAAAGTTATGTTGTTACAAAAAGTAGATTGTGGCCTCCTATCGGTAATTTTGCTACGCATGCACGTCAACACGCCAGTTAATATGCTTGAACTACTACGAGTTCACCCTTGTCGGCGAACGTGAGCGAAGTTCGATGATTCGGAGACACAACAGGCTAATCTAATCCCTATGTCCCAAACCTCATTGAGTAAAAGATGAAGACTTGATATGAAGTAGAACATGTATTCTATAAGCATCCAGAAAGTACGAGGTTCGAGTCCAGAAGAGGATAAGGATCCGGGTCATGAAACCTTACGGATAATGCATATTTATGCAGTAAGGTTAAATATGAAACAACCTTGAAGTATGTGACATTGATAGTTAGGACGACCAATAAGAATTAACCAATAGAGTTAAACTTACAAAAATAATTCTCTTACGATATTGGATGAATATCCTAACAATTATATAGTTTAGTGAGGACGAATGAGCATTGTGATTCAATTCGGAAACTGAACTTTCTTATTCATCTCATTTGAATAGTGAGTTTAATATACTCATAAGATTGTGTACACTGTTATCAATCAAATCAGCCCATAAACCACAATCAAAATACAATGTTGTTCAATTAAAATCTAATTGCTAATATATATATATATATATATATATATATTTTCAGTCAGAGCTTTGAAGATTTGTGTTTTTTACACATTTGAAATCATCAATCAGTGATTGTTAGACCACCATTAGCAGAAACCTGGAAGCACTGGACTACCGTATCGTCCTGGTATGGGACTCATCAGTGGTAGTGCGCATCCATCCCTACCGTAGCTGCTACTTTGACGTGGTGGTCGGGCTTGCCTATCGTGATGACCTAGCCTAGCTATATTGGCTGGAACATATGTTCCTGAAGGTTCTACCATGCCAGGCAGGTCGATTGGAGAACGATGAGACTAAAAGCAGCTACCCAAGGTCTGAGGGCGAAGTCGTACTGCTGACTGCAGAGGGGTGTGATAGCAGTAAAGTGTTTCCCTCGGACAACCAGCATCTGCAGCGATGCTGCCTTTTCACATGGAAGGAAAGGTTAGAAAAGGTCGACCCTAAAAACGTCACACCTCACCCTACCTCACGGATTTCCGTCTCCGGCGGTAAGGGCCTTTAAGAACGGAGCTAATACTCAAAAATTCTTTCATCAAGAGGCCGTGCGTGACCGGCCTCAAGCAGTTGTTACATGGACTCTGCGGTCACGCTTCCAGGTCTCCAAGACCAGCACTAATCTATCTTCCTTTTCAGGTTCCTCAAGAAACAACCTTCCACGGTGTGGGCAGCCGGAAAGTGACAACCGCCCTCATACCCGTAACAGCACGAGAGACCGAATTGTTCGAAATCAAATCCTTCCTACACCCACACATACCTCTCTTCTCTCCATAACTAACTCTACTCACATTCTCATATCTGACTGAGTGCGCATCCACGACTCCTGAACCTCGCGGGATTCGAACTCGAGACTTTCTGTATATTGTGCGCGAAAGCCTAACTATTGGACCACTGAGCCGACATCTAACGGTGTTAGTGGTTAGGCGTTCGCACATAATGCCGAAGGTCCTGAGTTCGAATCCTGCGAGGTGCAGGAGTCGTGGATGCGCACTGTCACTGATGAGTCCCATATCAGGACGAAACGATCATCCAGTGCTTCCAGGTTCCCGCTAATAGTTGCCTAACAATGATTGATTGATGTTTCCTAACATATATTTGTCAATTTCGTTAGTTCCATAAGTAATGTCAATTCCTTTGTGAAAATATATACCAAATCATCCATCAGCTTGTAAAAAAAACGGCATGATTTATAAAAAGTTATCAGAATCATTTAACTATTTCAATGAAGGTAGTAAGTAGTTCATGTAACACTTAACATGATATTCAAGTGTACATTTCAATGATAAACATCTTATTCTTATTAATTACTTAACTCTAACCAGCCAAACATAAACTAATCAAAAATATGTTTTAAATTGCAATTTCATTAAAACGAGATTCATTTCATTTCATTGTTTAAATAATCATTTCAAGTTTCAATTAATTTGTTTATATATTTGACAGTCTAACTACTACTACTACCACTGGCTACGACTACTACCACTACTACTACTAGACATATCTTACTTACTTACTTACTCCATCTAATCAGATTGACTCATTCATTTACATTATATGACTGTGTGTGGTGGTGGTAGTCGTGGTGTTCATACATTCTGTCACACAACCAATGATTGGTTCATTTGTCAAGGTCACGACATACGACTTTGCGTATATATATATATATATGTATATGCACATATAAAGACATAAACAATGAGATAGAGAGGCTACACTTATCACTGTTATTCGAATGACTGAATTTATTGTTATTGATTATTTTTTTTCGCGATTCGCCATTTTATGAACACTGATTACATGAATCGGTTTTTTTATTTAATTTTTTTTTTTGGAAAAAACATATACTGAGTTCGTTTTAGTTCTAATGCCAAATAATGTGGGAAGTACATGTATATATTTTGTGCAATAATGAACAATTTTGGTGAAGAAAATCAATAAAGTGAGTAATTATTTGTAATTGTATTTGTTGTTGTTGATGATTATGAAGTGATCAATGAAACAAACATTTTTGACAAACATTTTGCATAAACGTGACCACTGTGAAGTTCAGTCCTGTTCGGGTGTAGACAGTAACTACTACGAAGACTGTGTATGAGGTTGCGCAACTCCGTGAATTGATCAAGTGAGACATAAACACTGTTAGATAACGGCTCAGTGTACCGATGGTTAAGCGTTCGCGCAAAATACTGAAGATCCTGGGTTCGAATCCTGTGGGGTACAGGAGTCGTGGATGCGCACTGCCACTGATGAGTCCCATACCAGGATGAAACGGCCGTCTTTCAGTACTTCCAGGTTTCTGCTAATGGTGGTCTAACATTGATCGATTCATGGTTTCAAAAATAAACTTATATGTATATTTATATTTTTTCTCCTTGACAATGTTTATGCAAATCAATTGAAGGCGGTTGTTCTGTTTTTGAATTTAGGCGGCAAACTGTACATTCATGGAGTTGCACAGAAATAATATTAAGATTTGGATTTTAGGTGATAGGAATATAATTTTTTTGAAAAATTCGTGATTTTGAAGTCAGTTTATGTATAATATTTTTATGAAACCATGAATCGATCAATGTTAGACCACCATTACAAACCTGGAAGCACTAACAAACGGCCGTTTCGTCCTGGTATAGGACTCATCAGTGGCAGTGCGCATCCACGACTCCTGTACCCCACAGGATTCGAACCCAGGATCTTCAGTATTTTGCGCGAACGCTTAACCATCGGTACACTGAGCCGTTATCTAACAGTGTTTATGTCTCACTTGATCAATTCACGGAGTTGCGCAACCTCATACACAGTCTTCGTAGTAGTTACTGTCTACACCCGAACAGGACTGAACTTCACTGGTCACATCTTCCCACTAGAACTCGGAGAAGATTCCTCATGAAGCTAGTCACTAGTGAGCACAGGTTATTTCGCTTTACGGGGTTGTGAAGATTGTGAAGTTACACATTTTTGAAACGATCAGTTGATCAATGTTAGACCACCATTACAAACCTGGAAGCACTAACAAACGGCCGTTTCGTCCTAGTATTGGACTCACCAGTGGCAGTGCGCATCCACGACTCCTGCACCCCGCAGGATGTGTAACTTAACAGTCTTCACAACCCCGTAATGCTAATGTTTATGCAAATCAATTCAAGGCGGTTGTTCTGTTTTTGAATTTAGGCGGCAAACTATACATTCATGGAGTTGCACAGAAATAATATTAAGATATAGAATTTCGGTGATAGGAATATAATTTCATTTTGAAAAATTTATGATTTTGAAGTTAGTTTATGTTTAATATATTGTTAGGATATTTATAAGATATCGTAAGAGAATTTTTTTGTAAGTCTAGTTCTATTGGTCAATATTCCTATTGGTTAATTTCTACTGGTCAGCGCATTATGGTCGTCCTAATTGTCAATGTCCCATTATTCAATGTTGTTTCCTATTCGACTTAACTGTATAAATACGCATTATCAGTAATGTTTTATGACCCAGACCTGGATCCCTAGTCCGAATTCCTGGTTCTCTTCTAGAATCGGACCTCGTACTCTCTGGATGTTTGTAGAATACAGGTTCTACTTCATATCAAGTCTTCTTGTAATCAGTGGGGACTAGGGACAATCGGATTAGATTAGCCTGTCGTGTCGCCGGATTCTCGATCCTCGCTCTCATTTTCCGACTAAGGTAAACTCGTAATAGTTAAAGAGTATCAACTGACGTGTTTACATGCATACGTAACAAATACGCAGAGAGTTTGTACAGATCTTTAGATGTCCAAGTCGAACAGCTGTGAAAAAAGTGTCTATAAACCGATAAAATTTGTGTCCAAGGAGTTATCGCAAATGTTTTATCGGAAAGAAGAAAACGGATTAGACCAGATGAAATAGGTGTATTTGCTGGCGATTTCGTGGTATTGAAGAAATACCGAAACATGCCAGAGGATATGCGAAAGATACAGAGCAACCAAGATGGTGACCTTAAAGGTCATTGCGTATAACCAAGTACAGATAAACAAATACTCGACAATACGTTCACTCGTACAGTTAGTTATAATGATGAGTGTTGCTGTTTAACCAATCGTTTTTGTATTGGTAAACGTGAGTTTACTACAGATCATAAGTATTTTTCAACTGATACCACTTCTTCAGGTGAGGCGTGTCACTCACTGACAATCGAATGAGAAAAATGGAATCCTACTCTTAGTTTATGTGACGAATGCACGTCAACACGACAACTGAAATGCTGGAACTATCACCAGTTCACCTTAATCGACATGACAGTCTACTCTAATCCGAGCGTTTCAAATACACATTGAGTAGAAGAAGACTTGATATGAAGTAGAGCATGTATTCTACAAGCACCCGGAAAATAGGAGGTCCGAGTCCAGAAGGCGATAAGGATCCGGATCATAAAGCGTTACAGACAATGCATATTCATACAGTTACGTTGAATAGGAAACAACATTGAAGTCTGTGACATTCATAGTTAAGACGACCAATAGGAATCAGCCAACGGGAATTGACCAATAGAATAAGACTTACAAAACAATTCTCTTAGGATATTTGACATTCGATGGTAGTGTAGTGTCTCCACATATACTCGAGTTCGATTACATTTAATTTGGTTAGGCATTTTCGATTAATTTATTTAGCCAAGCCATTTATATGTACCATTCGTTCTTATTATTGTCTGGTTTGTATGAGCTCACATGACGTGTCCCACTTGTCATTTGACACTGTCAATCATTCGTCGCTTTTATTCATGTGTGTGCATGCCTATTTCGCTTGTCACATGTCTGTCTTATATGTGTTTGACCATATATTCCTAGTCATGCTCTATCTCTTGGAGTTGGCTCAAGAGCCTCCTCCAACGCGCTTCGCCTATTCATTCGCTTCCTTCACCCATTCGTTCGCATTGTAATTCTAGGTGTTAGCTCAACAGCCTTCTCCAACGCACTTCTCCAATTCATTCGTTTCATCTGCTGCTTCTCCACATCGCACACTTGGAGTTGGCTCACTAGCCATTCTCCACATCGCTCCATGCGATTCGTTTTAGTCGCTCATTCGCTCGCCAGTGTACACAAATGGTGGTCCCGAGGTCGAAATGGGCCACTACAGTAGTTACAGTGGCTCCAGAGATGATAAGTTCTGAAGGAAGCGAACAGATATGACCTGCGAACACACAAATTTCTATTCAAAACACAGAGAACTAAAATAGGATCACTTCATGTTCTACAATAAGATGAAAATATCTAGGCGTTTAAAAGGCTCATTATAAGAGAGTGTTTGAAAAGACCTATTGTAGTGAACGAGAACACAGGTGAGGGCAACCGAATTGTATTTAGCGAAATTACAGAGTTACTCAGTAAAATCAGAAAACCATATCGTAAATCGTTCATTTGCAAAATATCAGTTCATCATATCGAACTGGACTGTTCCTGTTACAAAACATCAATCCATTGTCACTATTCATGCGTTTCATACAAATTCCATTGTGTTCCCACTCTTCCTTTCTTGTTGATCTTCCCCCATATTATGCTGCCGGACATTACGTTGACACTCACGTCATATACTACTTATAAGTAGCTCGCACCACACTATCAGTAACTTAGGTCTCATTTGTATATCGAGCAATAACTGCATACTTTGATGTATACTACTGTTCAAAAACTGATAAATTCATACACAAGGTCAAATCTATAACTATGGATACAGACTTGAAGTTCATCGATCGCACCAATAATATCCACCATTCAAGTACTGAGTCCAAAAATGCCGCTTTCCTGTGCAATCAAGTAAATATCAAACCATTCGTTTTTGGTTGTCTAAATCTTCGCATTGATGTTTACCGGACTACATCTGATCAATCTGTAAGGCATATGTACATGCTGAATGGAGTGCTTTAGATTAGCAGAAATGGACTGTGGTTCTGGACTCGTCAGTTGAATATATATCTGTATTTCAAAGTTGTTGTTCACTCTGTGATTTGAACCAAATACCGTTCATCTCAAACATCATCGCCTTATCTACTTAGCTAATAAGTTCAGATAGAGCTACTTGCTTGTGCAATCATGTGGTGATCAATTTGCAGACCTAAACATTGATTAATAAATATGTAACAAGTGAGATATGTCTGTATTGAATAAATGTATAAAATGATGTATTTTTATTTATACTACTTAAATTGTTACTAATAGTCAATCAATTTTTTTATAGTTTTTTTTTCAACAGCTTTCATCCTGATTCTCGTTCTTTATATGAATGAATCGTTGAAATGTTAAAACAAATCAATTTTATACCATGATTATGTTTGTTTTAATTTATCAGTATATTATTGTTATATTATTGATCAATTTCATTGATAACATTGAAATGAATACTAATAATGTCAATGGGAAATGTTTAAATCATTGGATTAAACAAACAAATGATGAACTTGTTGCATTCTCGCTGTCACCATGTTTTACATGTAAATATTCTAGTTTTCAAAATTCAATGTATGTTAAATGGGACTGTGAACAAGTGTATAATTTAAAAATTAATGTAAGTTTATTATTATTACTATTATTGTTGATTATTCTAGTTAATAATCACTTTTTAAATGTTTTGTTTATATTGAAACCATGAATCGATCAATGTTAGACCAGCACCATTAGAAACCTGGAACAAGCACTGCAAGACGGCCGTTTCGTCCTGATATGGGACTCATTAATGGCAGTGCGCATCCACAACTCCTGCACATCGCAGGATTCGAACCCAGGACCTTCGGTATTGAGAGCGAACGACCTAACCGTCAGACTACTGAGCCGGTGTCTAACAGTGTTGTTAATGTCTAACTTGATCAAATTCACGGAGTTGCGCAACCTCATGCCCTGTATACATCCGAACAGGTTTGAACTTTACTGGTCACGACTTCTCACTAGAACTCGGAGAAGATTCCTCACCAAGCAAGTCACTAGTGAGCAGATATAATTGCATTGCGTGGTTGTTGTGAAGATTGTTAAGTTTTATTTGTAACCATGAATCAATCAATGTTATACCACCATTAGAAACCTGGAAGCACTGCAAGACGGCCGTTTCGTCCTGGTACGGGACTCATCAGCATGAAAAACATGAGTTGATCAATGTTACGATTACTATTGATAATCTGCAAGCATTGGACAGTTGTTTCATCGTTGTATGAGACTCATCAGTAGTGTTTATCCAAGACGCGGAACATTCGGTCTTGCGGGCTAATACCTAACCTCCTGAATGCTAAGCTGGTATCTAGTGACGTTGCGCATGCACGTAAACACGTCATTGATATGCTTGAATTATTAAAAGTTTATCTTAGTCGGAAAATGAATGCGAGGATCGAGGATCTGGTGACTGGACAGGCTACTCTAATCCGAGCGTCCCAAACCCCATTGAGTAAAAGAAGAAGACTTGATATGAAGTAGAACGTGTATTCTACAAACATCCAGAAAGTACGAGATCCGAGTCCAGAAGAGGATAAAGATCCCGGACTACGGATCCGACTCATAAAACATTACAGATAATGCATATTTATACAGTTAGGTCGAATAGGAAACAACAATCAAATATGTCATATTGACATTTAGGACGACCAATAGGGAACAACATTGAAGTACGTGACATTTGATAACTAGGACGACCATAATATTGGCTAGTAGGAATTGACCAATAGAATTAGACTTCCAAAAATAATTTTCTCAGGATATTTGATGAATAACCTAATAACGTCTAACTCCAATCAGTCCATTATGTTGAAGGACCATCATTCATTGTTTTCGGTGAGTAAGTGCCTCACACCCGATACGGCCAAATTCCATTGGTCACGATTTCTCTCTGACTATATGTCGAATGAACGTCAATTACTTAGAGTTTCAAGTTACATTAGTTATGTGAGAACACAAATCATAAACTGACTGACTGACTGAAATTAAAATGTTTTCATTACAAAGCTATCACCAATTAAATATCCAATCAATATTTTTAAATATCTGGATGATCTTGAAATTATTTTCATGAAAAAAAACCAAGCTAAACAATACTTTTATTCTCTTCAAAGTGAGCGAGTGATTTTCATTTGTTAGTCGCCTTACACCATGGAGAAGAATTCTTCTTCTAGAGAGGACTAACAAAACTGGACAACTGTTGTAGTGAACGAGAACACAGGTGGGGCAACCGAATTGTATTTAACGAAAATTACAGAGTTACTCAGTAAAAATAGGAAAACCATATCGTAAATCGTTCATTTGCAAAATATCAGTTCATCATATGGAACTGGACTGTTCCTGTTGCAAAACATCAATCCATTGTCACTATTCATGAGTTTCATACAAATTCCATTGTGTTCTAACTCTTTCTTTCTTGATCTTCCCCCATCTTCTGTTGCCAGACATTACGTTGACACTCACGTCATATACTACTTATAAGTAGCTCGCACCACACTGTTACTATTGATAACATGGGAAGGTGACTGCTGGATCAGTCCAAAAGGAAAATGTTTGAAGCTTGATATGCTCGTCAACTGATATGCTTGCAACTATTAAAAGTTCACCTTAGTCGGTAAACAAGAGCGAAGATAAATGATGCAGTGATACGGTAGGCGAGCAAGAAGTCTTGATAAGGCGTAGAAAGTGTATTCTACAAGCACCCAGAAAACACCAGTTTGAGAAGTACACAAATCAAGCTTATTTATACAATGATAGAAACGCCCACAAAATAGCGTTCTATAAAAATCCCTCAACTAATGACAGTCAAGGTGTAGTGAAGGAGAACACAGGTGAGGGCAACCGAATTGTATTTAACGAAAATTACAGAGTTACTCAGTAAAATAGGAAAACCATATCGTGACCGTTCATTTACAAATCTTCAATCCATCATCAATCCATTGTTTGACATTTCACAATTCATGCGTTTCATCCAAATTCCATATTGTGTTCCCACTCTTCCTTTCCCTTGATCTTGCCCCATCTTCTGCTGCCAGACATTACGTTTACACTCGCGTCATATACTACTTATTAGTTCCGCGAGATGATAATAATCGATGGCTAGAGACCTTGAATGACATGGCTCAAAATCGTTCGCAATGGCGCCAGTGCATTTATTCTTTGTGTTCTCTCAAATCCTAATCTTCTGGATTCTTCAACACCTCTAGTTTTTACTTTCTAAACTTATCTCATGGAATCATACTTCGTGAATAATATCTTCTAATTCTAACCTCTCCGATTACTTCGAATACCCTTACTACCTCTTCTACTATGAGATTTGAATTGACAATTATATCTCTGTGCTTATGTGGTATGGCGACATGAACTGATGTACTTACGTACGAAGTTCTACGTTGCAACTGACTGACTGACTACTTATTAGTAGCGCGCACCACAAAGGATTTCCGAGTGGAAAATGTAAGCTGTAGGCCAAGCGACGCGAAAACATGAAAATTCAGAATTTCAGTATAAAATTACAAAATTAAGACCTACTCCAAGTGAGTTCTGGGGATCTAACGTCCCCAACAAAGGCAATCGTAAATAGCCTTGGTAATGGGATAACAATTCATGATTGAAAGGAGGTACTCTTTTTTTTATGGCCTTTAGTTGTAGTAAGTATTACTGCCATTAGGCTATCGTATGGTTGGCTTTACGACTTTCTTATCAGGCCTTAACTTGGTTTTTCAGTCTAACCATTCGTCATCCAACATGTCCGCCATAGTAGGGTATAAAACTAACTAATGTTTCAGCTCATATACCACATCAAAATGTCGGGTAGTTTCAGACAGACTACAATCATAGCGTATATACGAACTGGAACAATAAAAGTTTTGGAAATTCTTACCCCCAATCAATAAGATACATTAAATTCACGCTTGAACTTTAATGATAGATGAAACTTAGCTTTAAATCATACAAAGAAAATCGGGCTAAATCGATAATGATCACGTGATTACAACTCAAACTCGACTGACTGAATTCACAACCATAACTATCACATATGACACAGTCAGTGTATACAACTTAACAGTTTGCAATTTCTTTATCATATTAAATAGAGATTCATGCATGAAAAAAATGAATGATGACCTTCCAATACACATCTGACCGTACTATTACCAGACGCATGAAGCATGAAGTATAATTTTAACATTACGGGGTTGTGAAGATTGTTAAGTTACACAATTTTTGAAACCACCATTAGAAACCTGGAACAACTGACAGACGGCTGTTTCGTCCTGGTATGGGACTCATCAGTGGCAGTGAGCATCCACGACTCCTGCACCCCGCAGGATTCGAACCCAGGACCTTCGGTATTGTGCGCAAACGCCCTAACCGTTAAAGCACTGAGCCGCAACCCCGTAGATTTGAGCAAGTTAGACATTAACACCGTTAGATACCGACCCAGTGGTCCGATGGTTAGGCTTTGCCTACAATACCGAAAGTCCTGGGTTCGAATCCTGCGGGATGCAGGAGTCATGGATGCGCACTGCTGATGAGTCTCATACCAGGACGAAACGGCCGTCTTGCAGTGCTTCCAGGTTTCTGCTAATGGTGGTCTAACGCTTATCGATTCATGGTTTCAAAAAATGTGTATATTTTTTATTCAAGGGCTGCCATACCTACGTTACAATAGAAGATGCCTGATTTTCTGTATTCAATATTGATATTGAACTAAATAATTTATCATTGTTTCGAATTCCTTAAAGTGCTTAGTGTATGTTGGTCTACCAAATGATTGACTGAAACATTTGACCATGTAGATATAAAGTAATCTGATGTTTGATTGATTATTTAGGCGCATTGTATGAATGAATGCCAAACGCAAATCATTAACCAATCATGAACAAGTGCATAAAATCATTCATTGAACCAATCAGAATTGAACTAATGAGACTATTATTATTTGTGTTAATTATCTTTACACATTTTTGGCATCATGAATCGATCAATGTTAGACCACCATTAGACCTGTGCTCACTAGTGACAAGCTCCGTGAGGAATCTCCTCCGAGTTCTAGTAGGTAGACGTGACCAGTGAAGTTCAATCTGTTCGGGGGGAAGACAGTAACATCCGGAGACTGTGTATGAGGTTGCGCAACTCCGTGAATTTGATCAAGTTAGACATTAACACCGTTGGTCCTATGGTTAAGCGTTCGCGCACAATACCGAAGTTCCTGGGTTCGAATCCTGCAAGGTGCAGGAGTCGTGGATGCGCAGTGCCACTGATGAGTCCCATACCAGGACGAAACGGCCGTCTTTCAGTGCTTGTTCCAGGTTTCTAATGGTGGTCTAACCTTGATCGATTCATGGTTTCAAAAATGTGTAACTTAACAATCTTCACAACCTCGTAATGTTAATTATATTTGACAGAATACGTTTGTAGACATCGTTAAATTTCATTCAAACTATGAAATGATCTCTGTTGGACTACCTTTGGGAACTTCAAAGCACTGAATGCCTCAATCGTCTGGAAATTAAGTGTTTGTTTAGGAGATCGAAGGGTTCGATTTTTGATTGCAGAATCGTGGATTTGCACTGATAAAGAGTCTCATACTAGAATAAAACGACCAACTGGTGTTTTCAGGTTTTGAATAGTTGTCTAACACAGATAACTTCATAAAAACGTTACATTGAATCGATCACCAGTATTCTAGAGTGAAATTTCATACTAACCGATAACCTAAAATGAAGCGAATAATTTTCTTAGAGAGACCACGCCACGGCGTATTTTTTCCAGGAGGCCTAGTCCACAAGGAAATCGATTAGCCTCTCGAAATGCAGTCTCATCATAGCCGGTCACCGATAATCGGTGCGTAAACAACTCCTTTCTTCAAAAGTCCATATGCTTCATTGGGTTTGAATCAGGATTTCCAACTGCCTTAAGTGGATTTTCTATACTCATCAACTCAGTTTAAGCACAGGTCAGACACTCACTTTTCTTCCTCTTAATCTCGTAAATAGTACCCATGACACATGAGGACAGTGAGCCGGTCTTCCCTGTTGGTAGCCAAATATACATCACCATATGAGAGCACTTGGAGAGACAGAACCAATTCCCTTTTTTCCCGATCATTCTTAAGCATTTAGGGGCTGAGAAAATCTAGTACATAGATACATAAAGTTATTTACTTCCATGGTGTACAGTAGAATTCAGATCGCCTGTTTCATCCTATTCAAAATTCATCAACTGAACCATGCCTCCTCATCTATTTTTTTGTAAGACCGATAAACTTTATTTCATATTTCTTCTACTAATTATCTGGTTGTACTTTTGTTCACAAAGTTTAAATAGTTGCTTCTAGACATTATTTCCCTACGATTAATTAACAGTACAATAACAGGATAAGTTAAGTTATTCCTATGCTCTTCAGCCTAACCAACTATGGGAAGAAGTCTAGAGTTAACATGAACAATATATAATCTACAAGCATCCAGGAATGAACCAATTACCAAAGACAAATGGGTGAGGTCGCGCAAATATCCGTAGATCAATCAGAGTTAGACAGTAACACCTTTGGATGCCACCGGCCCGGTGGTCCGATGGTTAGGCGTTCGCGCACAATACCGAAGGTCCCGGGTTCGAATCCTGTGGGGTGCAGGAGTCGTGGATGCGCATTGCCACTGATGAGTCCTATACCAGGACGAAATGGCTGTCCAGTGCTTCCATGTTTCTAATGGTGGTCTAACAACAGTGATTGATTGGTGATTTCAAATGTGTAAAAACAATAAACACTCAATTCATGCGTAAGATATACAAAGTGAAGAAGGTCCTTCAAAGAGTAGTAACATAGCTGAGTACTATAAGAGACATCGAACCAATGAAGTTTCG
>CALYCR020000018.1:0-24020 GCA_944470395.2 Schistosoma turkestanicum | reverse complement strand
CTATGATGTATAATTAAACGAGATTTGTGTGCTTGCATGCACTGTGCTTGCTCGGTGTTTGCAGAATAAACTTTCCACGCTGTATCAAAACTTTTAATTAGCCATTGGATCACAAAAGTTTACTTTGACTCTGGTTCATTGTCTTGTTCGCATCCGTTCGACCAAGGTGAACCCGTATTAGTTTCTCGTATACCTAGAGACGAACACAAGACATTTATAACGATGAATTTCATTATTTCAAACATTGTGAAACCTAATCATAAGCTATCATCTGCACAAAAATCCTAATAATTGAATAGAAAAAGAAACTTGAAATTATTTTAAATTTTATGCTCTGCGATTCTTTATGAATAATAATCAAAACTATTTTGAATGTTAGGTCTCGTCGAGAGAAAATTTCAGTGACGGACTGTATTTTGTTAGTCGTTGAGGACGGCATCACGGAGTTTGATTTCTGATCATTTTGAGAAAGCGTCAACCACGAATAAATACATAGTTCCATTGATTAGAATAGCGAAGTCAACGTGTATTCTGGACCACGGATGATCAGGTTGAGGACATGAAATCGGCGAATATTCGGCATTTATCTTTAACACATGGTGACACCGCATATATTTTTCAACCACCTCTGAGATATGTTAATTTAAGAGAGGCCAGTATGCATAACTCCTAAATATGGGCTTCATTCGTTCAACGCCGAGATGAGCAAGACATTCAGTCACAATCACACCTTCGCCAAACATCAAACAATCGTTCACGATGCATAATGAATCCCGCCGCTGTCACCATGGGACCTCTTCGACGGTCCACCGTTAGTGACATATTTCATCGTCATCTTGATGATAGGGTCGTTTCTAGAAGCCCTTGTATGTCTAGTGTAGACACCAGTACTAGCAGTATTGCTCTTGTCAGATAACATTCGGCGTGGACTTCTACTGACAGAGATGCAATCACAATGTTTCCGTCAGCCGCCACTTGATCAATAATGAGTGGTGACACAGCGTCTGCTTGAGCAAATTTTAGATTGCGTCGATATTGGATTTCGAAATCATACATCAGGAGCACCAAGGCTCATCGCTGAAGACGATTTCCAGAATGGGCTGGAATGCCAGATTTTGGACGGAAAACTGCTGGTAGAGGCTTGTGATCTGTGAGGAGCATGAATCTCTAACCGTAAAGAAACTTGTGGAAACGGCGAACAGCAACCACAAGTTCAAGTGCCTCTTTCTCTATCTAGCACTACTTCTTTTCTGCTAGGGTCAGTGTGCGGGATGAATGCATATCGGCTTTTTCTGACGCGTCTGGAAACTGACTTGAAATAACAGCACCTGCGCCATATGCTAAAGCGTCTGCTGCTACGATGATTGGCATGGATGGGTCGTATTGTGGTAATAACAGTTTCGAGCTAATTACGGACTTGCGTTTACCCAAAGCCGCGTCACACTCTTTAGTTCAGTTCCATGTGCTATGATTTCTGCAGTAAAAAATGCAATGAAGCGCCAATATCATGCAACGGGGGAACAAATGCTGAATACTAAATTATTAATCCGAGAAAAGATCGTAATTCCGAGATATTAGTGGGAGTTGGCATCAGTTCGATAGCTCGGATGTTCTCAGTATCCGGTTTGCGGCCGTTGGCATCAAAGATGAATCCCGAATACTTTATCGACTGCAGTAAATACTGGCAATATCTGGGCACAACTGGAAACAGTTGTCCCTGATGCGTTATAGTACCTATGTCGTGCATTCCCGTAGCTGTTCCAATGTCTTCGCAATAATTTAGATATCATCGAGGTTAGCTGCGACCCCTGAGATATCGGAAAGGATAATTTCCATTAGTTGTTGGAAGATAGATGGTGCAGTCTTACCTCCAAAGTGTGGACCGTTATTTTGGAACAAACCACGATGGCTATTGTTAGCAAGCAGCTCCCTAGATGATTCTGATGTCTTCGCAACAATTCAGATCACATCGAAATAGTAGGCAGCTCTTTTGATGCTTCATCGACTTCCACTTGCAAATAAGCATCAGCTAGACTGACTTTGCGAAATGCTTACCCTACCATTCAGCATAGTGAGCAGATCTTCTAGGATCGGCAGAAGATAATGATGCTGTTCCAGAGCTGCGTCGAGACGTGTGCGTGTGCGATAGAAGGGTTAGGTCATCAGCGAAGTCCATATCGTCCAGCTGCCTCTTGGCTTTCTGTTTGACACAGCGCTTTTCTCCAGATGTTTACGTCTTCATAATGCAGTCGATAACCATGGAAAAAAAGACTGAGAGGAAGCAACCTTGATTGAAACTAGTTTCATCGTCCTCCATGAACAATTTTGCTTTCTTGTCCTCAATGAAATCGATGTAAGGTGGTGAGTTCCGCTGAAATAACTGTCCCAAATTGATCCGTACAGTGCAATTCGGTCGGTACACTATCAACCCCAACGAAATCCAGCCTATTGATTTCCAAGTTGAGTGTCTACGAAGTCCTTTGTTCTGTGAAACAATACCCTGTTGATGACTTTTTCCGTTATTCAGACAATATTGATGCCTCTGTAGTTCTCACTTATGCTGAAATTGCCTTTCTTTGGTATTTTGGTGATGGATACTTCTTTCCAGTTTGATGGTACTTGTTCCTCAGCCAGCACACAATGAGATATTTACAATATACAATAATCGATACAGTAATCGAATTATTCAAATACAAATATATGGTCAATACAGTTATCGAATAATTCAAACTACATTGAATGAATGATGAGATGCTACAGTCTCAAGGTCAACTGATCGGTTCATGAAATAAATCCAAAATGAAGATATTTATTAAGAAAGTTCTGGCGATCTAACATCTCCAAGAATGTGAAATATTTTTGCAGTTGCTCCCATGTCTGATATCATTGCCTGTGCAGGTATGTTGTGTTATCTCGATGATTCGCCACTCTTGATTTGTTTGATGGCTATAATGATCTCTTCAGTTATAGGTGCATCAACATCGATTGGCAGGTCTGTATTTGCTGCTTCGATGTTGAGTGTTCTCAGTGGAGCTGGTCGATTCAACAGTTCGTTTAAGCGCTGAACGCAACTATTTTACTGTACTGCTGTTGTTACTTCGTTTTTTTTGCTTTTCACTGAACGTTATGGTTTTCACAATAGTTTCCAGCGAGGTTCTTTGTTGTATCGTACAACTGTCTCATGTTTCTTTCTCTTGCAGCCTTTTCCGTCGTCGCTGCTAGATATTTCAAATGTTTTTGTCTGTCGGCTCTGATGCTCCTCTTCCCTTGCTTGTCCGCTTTTTTGTATTCAGCTTGTGCCTTAACCTCCTCTGCTCTTGTTCGGCTAACATTGTTTGCTGCCTTCTTGTTCCTTCTATCTCCAATTGTTTCAAGAGTACAAAGAGAACGCCATTCCTTATGATGGTACATTCCGCGGCCCGGAAC
The DNA here is from genome assembly GCA_944470395.2 of Schistosoma turkestanicum. Taxonomy (NCBI): domain Eukaryota; kingdom Metazoa; phylum Platyhelminthes; class Trematoda; order Strigeidida; family Schistosomatidae; genus Schistosoma; species Schistosoma turkestanicum. The sequence goes on along the minus strand of CALYCR020000018.1, from coordinate 20,594 downwards.
GTCGTGAAATGCTGATGTGATAACCTCTTTGATCCGTTTCCAATCGTTCCACAAGGTAGTTGCCTGTCCATTAATTATATCGTACTAGTCATTTAACCTAGTATCAAAGGCTATCTTGAATTGGGTATGTTGGAAATAGGCCGTTTTATACTTCCGTGGTGTTGTCTGCTCCTTTGTCTAGTGTTTCTTCAGATTCAATTTCACGTAGGCTAGCAAGTAATGATCTGAGGCCAAATCAGCTCCTTTCTTGATTTTCACATCCTTCATGGTCCTTTTGAATTTTTTATTGATACACATATGGTCGGTTTGCTTATGAGTAGAGTGATTACTTGTAAGCACTGTAGCGACGAATACGCGTTTGTGTGAGAATTCTGTGCCGTCGATGACCAGTTTGTTGATGGCACATAGGTTTGCAAAACACTCACTATTTTCGTTCCTTTCTCTCTGTCCATGTCACCTATTGATATCTTCATATTCAGTGTTGTCCATGTCAAATTTGTCAATTAGGTCTCCCATTATAACCCTTTGGTGAGCATCTGTTGACGATTGACTCCAGCCTTTTGCAGAATTGATATTTATCGTCGTCATTGTAGTCATTTATAGGTGCATAGCATTGGAAGACGTCCATCGTGATGTCCTCTTACTTTGTTTTGAAGGTTGCTTTGAAGATCCTAAGTCCATGAGATTCCCGTCAAATCAGTGCTTTTTCTGGTTGTTTGAACAGCATAAGTGCAACTCCTTGTGTATGTGAAGGATTTTCCTCTTCATGACCAGAGTAAAACGGCAGATTCCATTAAGCTAGTCTCACTTGTCCCACCTGTGTTCAAAGCGTTTCGCTCTTCAAATTATTCGGTTTTATCTATAATATTAACAAGGTGCGTACTGTTTTCATTCGACTCTTTCCTAACCATACTGAGAGATTTTTTATTAACTCGTTGGCCAACTTGACTAGTACTGCGCTGACGATAAAGAGGAAGGAGACCGAAAAATCGAAACAGATGTGAGAAAAATGAACGACGCTGGATCTTCAATATACCAGATTTAGGTTCTGCTGAGTACTACCAAAATGCCGTTTCGTGAGTAGCATTCACCTTATCCATATATATCTCTTGTGATGTCGACTTATTTATACACTTTTTTATTTTATCACAATAGCCATCAATCTACTCAAGAATGAATTTCTACAATTCGCTCAAGCATAGTGTTCAATGGACGATTCTTGGTAGATGTTATCGAAATTAACAAGACAATGCCGTAAAATAGCAAACCCCAAATATAATCACATCAACAGCACAGACAAATGGTTGTTGCCACCAACTTTGTTTCCTTTGGTCGTCTTAAGTGAATCGATGGATGATATCGAAGAAAATCAACTACCTAGACGACCTAATTTTTAATACAAAACTGTGTTTTGTCACCGTCTGACCACAGAATTTTCTAAAGAAATAGTATTATTCAATAACAGTAAATTAGTCAATGTGAAATAAAACAAAATATTTTAAAAAATAAAATGTTCACTAGAAAAGAATAAGTTGTTCAGACCAGTGTATCGTCTGATTAGAAACTTTGGTAGAAATTCATTCATTTATTACGCACAATAGTAGCGTTGTTTCTCATTGTCCTAGCGATAATCATTCGAGTTTGTTATATCCGACGAAGAATACACATTACTGAGAAATCAGATCGATTCTGTTACTTTACATTGCGCTGAATTTCCATCATCCTGCCAATGTTATATAACAACTCTGGTCAACTCATATCTGTACCAGGATCAAGTTTACTTTGCTTAACAATCAACAGTATGCTTGTGGGGAGACATGCGTTCGAATGTGTTGATAGTTGTAATACCTAACTAACATGACTGCATTGTTCTGATGTACTTTTATTCAGGTGGAAGTATTAATTGAGTGATGTGGTTAGAAGTAGCAGTAATCTAAACCACATTATTTCCATGTATTTTATTTTAGCACAATAAGCTGTGCAATTTGTTGTTTGTGTCTCATGTGATGAATTTAGGTGACAGATGTAAACGCTAATCTTCTACAAGATAAAGGAAAGATTTTTAATAACAGTGACATCGAAGATTCTCACTTCGCGGTATTTGAGACGTGTCAGCTGGACGTCCATGCATTTTAGAGTTGATGTTCAATCGGAATGGAAATAAAATATCGGTGAGACGTGTCAAACAATCAATGCAGATTAACCAATCTCCACCCTGAAGCATTAGCTAATGCCTATCTGAACTCAGGGCACTCAGGAAACTGTAGAGAAATACTTATATCTTCTAGATTTAGGCTTCGTTAATTTTCCAGGTAACTGCTCCATGCATCTTGCTTTTCCCTTCATGCATATTGAGACCCTCTGCTGCTGATGTTGCTGCTACACTGTTCTTCTTCACTTGCATTTGATGTTGCGTGTACAACTGAAGGTCCAAATCATCTGTGAAGTCTAGACTGTCCTTCTTTATCTTTACTAACAATTGTATACCGCGCTGTTGACTGCATCCTGTCGTTCTGCCCACATTTCGACGTCCTACTAATCCAGTCAATCACTAGCAGCAAAGTGAAGGGTTAGCGTCTGTAACGTCGACTGACAACGGAATTATTGATAAAGTGTTGTCAACTGAGCATGTGAACAGGTGTTTTCCGTAGACTAGTTGACACGTCACACATGTTAGCTTCCGAATCAGCAATGCACATCGTTGTACTACACCACAGTTGATTGAATGAATCTAGACATGTTGAATTAGATTGACTTCAATGTTTGAACTTTGTTCCATTCTTCATCTTACATACATCTTTTTAAGATGAATCAAATTACTTGGCATTCCTAAATGCAATGATATTTTTATTTTCAGTTATTCATTCAAACAAATCTATTTCGAAATGAGAAAAAAGTTGATGCACTTTTGATTATTTTTCCGTTTAATTAAAATCTGTAACAAATAATTTTCTGCTCAAACAATCCATGAATGTTATTTTTCACTTTTTACTAATAACAATATAAACTATTGACAAAAACCTCATATGAGTTCTTCTTCGAAAAAACATCAGTGAAATGTTTCTGATTTGATGATGAATGTTATTTAATATCAATGTCATCTTGAATGTTCTGTGATAAGGATGACAATGTCATCAATAAATAATTTTCTGCTCAAACAATCCATAAATGTTATTTTCCTAAATGCCAAAAATGTATCATTCAGTTCTCGTTCACATCATCTTACTTCTTATCGTTTTTCATGCGTCCACATTGACTGGTAAGTTATCGACAATGTTAAAATTTCATTTTTTCAAATATTTTCCGAGATAAGGTTATTTGATTTAGTGTAAAAGGCAGATTTGAAAGATTATGGTTTATATAATCTTGTGGAGCAAATAATTTCATGATCTAACATCGATCAGTTGATGATTTCAATGAGCAATATGTCAATAATATCAGTTTGTGTTCACTTTCAAATTACTTATTTTCCTGTCACCTGATTTATTTGATACCTTCAGTCTCTTGTTTCATAAATAAATTAGTTAATCTCTACAAAGTATGACCAAGTTTGAAGCTCTCCCACAGAATTCAATGACACTCACAGATGGTCACAAGAGAATTGTAATCGATCAATGTTTTTGTTGATGAAACATTTAGAAGCTCTACGGATGAGTTTTTTCATAGTCTGATATCAATATTGACTCAATTTCCGTGGTTGCAAACAATAACTTTGCAACGATCTTCCATTTATCTTCCAGTTGGAAACTCAATACATCTTGCGAGAGAGAAAGAAACAATTTCTGATGAGATATGTACGTTTTATTGTTTGAATTATCGAAATATATCGAAATATATTCATAGAAACTCACCATGTTCCCTTTTGATACTAATCGCTGCATTCTCTCAGATTGAATGACACAATGATTTCCTTGTCTCTGTTGATCACTTTGAATTAGATACACATTTCATTTGTATTTGTTAAATAATATCTACACTACTGAGAACAATTTGTTGATAATTTGATACTTCAAGTTTCATATATATATATGTGTTCATCAATTCAAAATAATAAAATAAATTTGTAGATATCATGAAAAGTTTATTAGCACCGATAAGTGAAGTCAATGAAAAAATATCCTCATTTGAAAGTAATTCCATTTATATAGCTTGACATTTTGACCTGCAAATCTCTAATCTTTTTATTGATCGATTCAAGTGGTTCACTCTGTGCAACAACCATTTGTTAGGATTCAAATGTTGATCAATGTTATTAAAAGCCAAGTGAAACAAATGCTTTATTGGTCTAGTTTTAAAAATAGATAAATCGCTTTTCAAATAACATTCTTCGCATGTTTGATGCTATTAGAAATGTCAGACAAAGCTGAACACGCTCACTGAATCGATAAATCAGTCAGCACACAGAAAATATCACTTCCTAAAGAAAGTCGTTAGTCTGTTATATAAAATTGAAGATTGGTAAAGTGATAGAATGATATATATATATATATATATATACATCGACTGAATTGTGAAGTCTTTCTCACTCTGTAATTTCAATTGTAATGTACATTTTCAACTTAACTTTGTAGATGATATTAAACGAGCTGTAAAGCGGATTGAAAAATTAGACAATAAAATAACTTTACTGACAGGTATTTCATTATGTATAGTGAGACAGTTTTATCTAATGCAATTATCGCCTTTTACTAAAATATACATATTAATTTGTGTTCTTTTGAGAAGAGATGGACCATGGTTAGGCCTGAAATATATGTGATGCGAATTTCCACATCGTTAGAACTCAATCACAGCTGGATCCACTCGCATTACAGAATCGATTTTCACTTAGACGTTTGAAGCAATTGTGTTTGAATAGAAAAATGCTGGGTTTTGGTACTGTAGAGACAATCAACTTCAATTTGTCGTTATATTTATCTTCAGACGGGTCCTCAATGAAAAGAATTGCATATATTCAGTTCGACTTATCAAGTTAAAAACGTGAAGGACATGAGGAAGATATAGCTTTTAGGATCCAAATAAAGTTTGCTCATTCACTGTTCTTTGACAGTACTTCTTATATATTCTTCAAGGTGATTTTTATACCGAAATATTGTAAATATTTCATGACAGTACTTAGTGTCTATTAGCAGACGAAACCAGTGAATCAAAGCAAACCGAAGACAAAGGAGTGAATTTCATCATTTCAACAGCTATTGAGATAGTTCTCTTGAAGTTTAACCAACACAGCATAGACGATACCGATGGTGATTCAAGCATACAAAATTCCAGTACAATCTTTAGGAGGTAGATCAATTCTAATTGCTGTGACTAATACACCGTTACGAATTGAATAAATATAAACTAATCAATGTTACCATTCAGTCGTCAGATAATTTAGATCTAATTCGTCAACGTCGATAAAAAACAACTGGAAACAATTGTAACCGATATTGTGAAAAGTGAAATCGTTCATTTTACAGTTGCTAGATTTAATTACATATGATTTTAAATAGAACATGATACTATCGTGAAAATGTAACTAGATTGTCGTTTCACTTATAACTCTTTATTCTATATTATCGTTTATGTTTCAGAGGAAATGAAAAACGAATGTCCAACTGAAACTAACAATATTGATAAATGTATGTGAATTAAAAACAAGTGTAATGCTGTGAATGCGCTATTGTTTCTAGATGTCGACTGCAAAAGTAAACATTTCAACGGCAGATCTGGCAAATGGCTGAGAACGGGTAAATTCCACTTTTTTCATTGTCTGAAATAATTTTGAAATTGTGTTACACTGTTTAAACTTTTCTTCAAGTTTTTTCATCGATTCACTTGTGAACCGATTTCGTTTGCGATATTGCATGCAGTTCAACATTTGTAGATGTTAAGTAACTCGATGCGAATCGATTTGAAACAAACGATTATTAGGCTGTGAAATAAATCCTCCCTTTCATTCGTTTTTTGATCATTCTGTGATGCGATCTCCTGGTGCATCCTAAGTAGACAAAAATAAGCGAGGTATGTGATATGTGAAGTAGGCAATGCGCGCACTCACTCAAAAAAAATAAATCAAGTTTGTAACTGAATAATTTACCATGAAATAAGCGAGCGAATAATGGATCGAGCATAATAGGACGGTTAGTTTGTGCATAGGCTCGAAATAGAAGTTATTGGATGATATTTAATTTAGGAGCTAACATTCAAATTTCAATTAAATAATAAATGACTTATGTTTTTTGATGAAATTCATAGATTTTGGAGACTTTATGGATAGAGTGAAGGCTGAATTTCGTTAGTTCGTTTATCATTTGATCATTTAATTGTTGTGCAAGTTGTTCTGATGTAGAAAGCTATAACCTTGTTTCGAACACGTCGGAAAATTGTGAATATAAGGAAAAAAGACCTGTTTTTGCTAACTTCGGAACGATAACTAGAACAATGTATTTCAACAGTCATTCAACGTAATGAAAACTTATATCGATTTGTGAATCAAGTTCCAAATTCTAAAGTGTCCTTTCAATCAGACAAGGTTAAAAACTGTGTTCCAAAATAATCCCGAGATGATCCACAAAGATGGAATATAAGACAACTATGAGTAATCGGATGACGTATATATATATATATATATATATATATATATATATATATATTGATAGTGTTTGCTGTTCTGCATGTCCCTTATTTCATAAACAACGGTTTATTTATACATATATATATATATATATATATATGTATATATAGTGATATTGTTTGCTATTCTGCATTCAAATGTAATCTCGGCATCTTCCATTCAGCAGTGTGTCAATACATGGCAGACATTGATTGATTTTCTTGCTTTTAAGTCATTGTTTCTTGAACAATGGTTTTTTTATAATGAAAAGCTCCCTTACAGACATGATTTATCGTAGCTTCACATAAATACCATGATTTTTCTGTTGTCATAAAGCTTATGTTTTATATACTGAGCAACATAAGAAAACGAATTACAGATCAATCACCAGCCTACATACGCCCATTTCCAACTGTAGTGCATACACGAGTGTCTCGGAATCTCCACAGTTAGCGTCAATACTGTTGACAGTACATCTAACTGGACCAACTCATATCAGTAGATCAAAGAAATTTACTTCCAACATCCAGTTCATCCACTTAGTATGCTATCCTGAACATTGTTCATCAGGAATAACAAAGCTTGAAAAAGAATCATTTATCGGTCGTACTTCTAGCCCACATTATAATTTATCATCTCACATTCTACATAGCAAACCTTCACCTGAATTCACCGAAATTGAGTTCATGTTTTGAGGAAATAGCTGAAGAATATCAGGGTGAGTCAGAATCTTCGATCGCAGTCAACTAATTTCAATTCATTGATAAATAGCTTTGACCGTTGTCTCAATTACTTTTGTCATGATCATTTATAAGAATTTGTTTGTTGAAACACCATTTTGTAGACACGGATAGGATGCTGATGCTATTGCTCACAGGCTTCTGAATCTAAAAATAATGGTCTCCGGAATATCCATAAAATATCATCTAAAACGTAGTAATGAATATGGAATTTTTGAGTAAAGATGTAGATTCGAAGCAGGAATATTCTCTCGTCAATTTTACAAAATAAGAAAGTTGATTGAATGAATGACTTTTTTAAATTTTATCGTTTCAATTAATTAGAAATGGAGTTCAATTATCAAAATAGTACATGTGAAAAATTCGAAACAGTCGAAAGTAACTATATTTTAATTTTGATCATTGATATAACTTGAGATAACGTAACCTTACGAAACCCTACTTCAGTAGCACGTTAATTCATTTTGAAATGTTTTCGAAGATCCATGTTATACAAGTGATTGCTCATTTAGATTCAATAGCTAAATGGATAACACAGTGACTCTTGAAATGAAAAGAACAGAATTTTTACTGTTTACGTATACGCAGAAGATATTGAAATGAAACTAAATTTTGTAGACAGTGTTATCACTTTCATTCAGATTGTACTTCATTACTCAATACTCATGATAGCTTTATTGCATTTCGTGATACAAATCACCTATTTTATTTCATGAAATAAATAAGTGGAATATCGATAACAGCTGATGCAGAATATGGATATCAAGTGTTGACAGAAACTGTAAAATTCTGTTTTGCACATTCATTGTGGGAGCCACATTTTTCTTGAATAGTTCAGGTACTGATTTGCAATAATTGATGTTTTGAATAGATTTAAAGTTTCAAAGAACGTAATCAGTGTTCGTGGATGTTTTTCTCCATATCATTTCAGAAATCGTAAAAATGTATTCTCCTATTAAAAATAAATATCGTCGTATCAGGGTCTATAACTCGCTGATATGTAAGATATGAATCAGTTACAATTTGTTTCTATGTTTGTGTAAAATATGGGAAATATACAAACTGAAATATCATTTACGTTGTCTGATGAAGCATCAAGTTTTGGCTCCAGGAGTCTGTACTAGCAAAACTGATCGTTCTTTAGTTAAACATTTCTATTTTTTACCATGCATTCAGTTTTACTACTTTTTGAAATTCAGTAAAAATTGGCATCGATAAAATTTTCTAAGCATGGAAGGTGACGCTGATTATGTAATAGATGTGTGATTTACCCAAGTATTTACATAAATCAATAGTTTCGATTGTGCGATCACTCATTTTTTTGTCTGTTCCGGAATGATTGACCAAACACAACAAGTTCCATCGTCGATTGCTCTTCATGTCCTTACGGTCAGTCGATGAAATATTGTTAACACTAGACAAAGCTGTCAGCTGTTAGTTACAATGTCGTAGATTGTAATTATTCTTTATTCCATCAGTAAAATAAGCCTTGTTCTCTGCATACATTCAGGCGCATTATTAGCCTGTTACACCACAGCTGTGCATCCAATTTATATTTATACATTGATTAAAGGAAGATCGCATATATGAATCGCTCTTCTTATTGAACTCCATTTTCATGTATTATTGTTAGAAACTATTTAAAATTTCACACAAGAAGTTTGTAATTCATTTTACTTTTGCAATTTCAGATCAGTATGATCTACTATTGAGAATCAGGAATTTTAAACTGCAGTAACAATTCGACTGATGTACAATGATAATGATTACGTTAGTTTAATAATACTATTCTATTATCATTGTTGAGACGATTGTCACAATTGGAATGGTAATAAATAGGTGATGAATTCTTTAGATTAAAGGTGTGACATCAGTTCAGTGAATTTATTTAAGACGCCTGTTACCACGAATAACTACAATTCACCGACCAGCATTCTTCAACCTAATGTGTATTGAGCCCTCCTTTCTAGTTCTGCCCAACTGTTCGTAATCACTCATATGTCTATCATCACTTTTAGGGGGTTATTTGTTTTTTGGACTTCGTCTTCTATTTGTGATTGGAGATTTACTGTAAGGGATTGTCTGGTGATGCATTTAGTTGATTTTCTGGATATGTGTTAAATCAACTTCTTGTGCATCCTCCTGATATTTTCTAAAGTGGAATCAGATGATTTCTCTCCGTCAGTAGGTTGTGGCCGATAGTCTCTAGTCAAAGTATCTGAACTATTTTGACTAGGAAACTGTGAAGAAATACTTGTATGTTCTAGATATAGGCTTCGTTAATTTTCCAGGTAACTGCTCCATGCATCTTGCTTTTCCCTTCATGCATATTGAGAGGCTCTGCTGCTGATGTTGCTGCTACACTGGTCTTCTTCACTTGCATTTGATGTTGCGTGTACAACTGAAGGTCCAAATCATCTGTGAAGTCTAGACTGTCCTTCTTCATGTTTACTAACAATTGTATACCGCGCTGTTGACTGCATCCTGTCGTTCTGCCCACATTTCGACGTCCTACTAATCCAGTCAATCACTAGCAGCAAAGTGAAGGGTTAGCGTCTGTAACGTTGACTGACAACGGAATTATTGATAAAGTGTTGTCAACTGAGCATGTGAACAGGTGTTTTCCGTTGACTAGTTGACACGTCACACATGTTAGCTTCCGAATCAGCAATGCACATCGTTGTACTACACCACAGTTGATTGAATGAATCTAGACATGTTGAATTAGATTGACTTCAATGTTTGAACTTTGTTCCATTCTTCATCTTACATACATCTTTTTAAGATGAATCAAATTACTTGGCATTCCTAAATGCAATGATATTTTTATTTTCAGTTATTCATTCAAACAAATCTATTTCGAAATGAGAAAAAAGATAATGCACTTTTGATTATTTTTCCGTTTAATTAAAATCTGTAACAAATAATTTTCTGCTCAAACAATCCATGAATGTTATTTTTCACTTTTTACTAATAACAATATAAACTATTGACAAAAACCTCATATGAGTTCTTCTTCGAAAAAACATCAGTGAAATGTTTCTGATTTGATGATGAAGGTTATTTAATATCAATGTCATCTTGAATGTTCTGTGATAAGGATGACAATGTCACCAAAAATCTTATCGGAAACGTGATGAACGATAGTTAGCATGTAAACCAACTCACTGCGTATGTAAATGAGCATATCAAATGTAATCCGTCTGTCAAATCGGACATCGAGAATTTAGTCTCTCAATCTACATTAGATCCTACTGCTTATTGATCAAAAGATTTTCAACAGCCAATACCTAGCTAAAATCAAGGTGTACTTAAGTATCAGCCGTAATGGTCATAACAAGAGGTGTAAAACTCAGTACCATACACCTCTGATATCTAACAAACAACCAATCAGGCAATCAAGTCCACTGAAATATCAGTTTGACTCACATTTTAGACTTTAACGAAACATCCACCATCCTTGGTAGTCTAATTTGAAGGATTGAACAAGATTGCATCTAGTACAAAAATTATTTGGTCAAAATACAAAGTGCAGTAACAAGGAGGCATTTTCGTCTTGATAAAATGTTATTTATTATTTTGTGTATTAGAAGAACCCGTATAGAATATGCTAATATCATCTGCGTATATGAGTGTCAAACTTGCTGTTGAGTAGTTACAGATATCATCAGAACAGATTTTAGAAAAGAAATAAGCGATGACACTACGATGCATCACTTCACTGACTAACAAATTCTCACTAATTCTAGAGAAAAAAAGATTGTCTCTTCAAGAGAACCCAAATTCTTCGTATCATTGGACTTGCATGTGTTCAAAATAAGACCAGTTTACACACACAAAATAATTAATGATAATAAATATTTGATTTTGTTTCTAAACATAATCGAACATGCCGTAGAATAATCATGTTCACTATTCACTCAAATCATCACCGTTCTGCATCCACTGTTGGTGTAGACTTTCAAAAATTTTATCATCGATTAACAAACGTTTTCTTGTTTACACAGCCATTTCAATTATATTCTATTATAAAGTGCAGCAAGTGAATAGAACATACATTGAGGAAAGCAACTAGCTGCATCAAAAGACAAGCCCTGACTTGGCACTTTCAAAGTTAAATTGGAAGAATAAAAATTGCGCACAATACGCTAGAAAACAGAGGTAATATCAGAAAAATGACAACGACTTTGACACTTCTTGAAAAGAGTGTGACTAGAGATCCTGGGTTGACAGCCATTGATCCACGAGAGATATGGAAACAAATTAGTAAGTTGATTATTTGGTTCATAGGGTTCATATGACGTGAACTGAAGGTTTACAGTTTTCTTACAGATTCTTCATCTATACTTTTAGGTGAATGTTTCAAAATTCAAAAAAGATTTTTGATTAAGGAAAAATATCGTTTCAGGAGGTTAAGATACGCGCCTCGCCCAGTTGAATTCCAAAATATTTCACTATATCTGTATAAGTCTTAGTTCTATTGACAATCAGAAATACAAAGACACACTATTACTTGAACAATATTACAAGCTTTACTCCCCACGTAATAACACAAAGTGTTTACAATTCTGAAAGAAGCTACAACAGATGATTAAGAAGTTTTGTAGCTCAGGTGGATGATTGTGGTGGAGGTGTTTGGTTCACTGAGCTCAGAGAACAAAACACCACCACCGCCACAAAAGCCACAATTTCTGATCCAAATTGCAGTCTTCCAGTCAAGATGAGCGTATCAACTGCAAGCGGATCGAATTCGACATGACTATACTGCATCTAATCGGCCACTATTTTAACAAATGCAAACTGAAAGGATGAACTTGAAATGTAGTTTGAATGCATATGACCTTTTGATATCAGTAGGGAAAAAAATGTAACTCGGTCACTTTCAGATGTGCCAGCTAGAAAGATTCATAGCTGTAAAAAGGTGTACGTGGATATGTGGATCTGATATTCCTATGTTCGTGTTGTTCTACAGATGCTAAAACAGCTTTATAACAACTGGTAAAAGATGATATATTTGTAAGCATTCAGATCACTGTTTAACAAATTATATGAATAATGCTACAGTCAGTTAATTTAGTTATTCATACCAAACAGATTCATACTGAAGCTACTACGACGAAACGTTTTTGAAACTATGCATAACATATCACGTCGAGCTCACCAATGTGTAGTGTGCCGATTTCTAGGTTTTCTAAAGTTTCGTAATTAGCTCGTTCAGACAATCGCCGTCAAATAGCGCCTGACGGTTTCTATAAATCAGAAGATGAATTCGAAGTATGGAATACGGTTATTGTGGGACACCACAATAAGGATGGCAGACTACAAGCAAACCGTCGGACACACTAGTGAGTGGATGCGCGAATGGGCGAATCAATTAATAAGATTAAAATGTTCATATATATACCAAGGAAGATATCTGAGTCATCGTGATATTTAAGAGATTATTATTAAAGCGAATAGGATGAATATGTGCGTAGGTGTGAACAATGTTCAGTCATAACAATTCATACAAACCACACAATGATAAAAGCCAAAGGTAAATATGAGTTATTAAAATATTCATATATATACATAGGAAAATATTTGAGTGATCAAAATATTTAGTACATTAACACTGAAGCGAATTGGACGAATATGAGCGTAGACTTACTCACTTATTTACGCCTGATACCCGACATGGGGCATAACCCACCGAGAATTTTTAACCAACCAACTCCGTCATGAGGCTCCCTTTCCAGTTTTCGTTCATTCTTCTCATGTAATGCTCGGCGTAATGTGTTTCCATGCCTTCCTCTTCTCCTTTGACATTGAGGTCTGAAATTGAGGGTTTGATTACGTCCTCTAAATTTTTTCAATGAAGAATTATTTAGTTGGCGCATATTCCGTAGTATCGTGGAATCTAACTTTACCCATCATGTTTGTTGAGATCTATGAACCAACAGACAGAAAGAATGATATCACATCAAAAATCCAAAGAAAGTTGATCTCAGCAATGTAGGAACTACAGAAGCATCACCATATTCTCAATACCTAGGTATAGTCTGCAACTTGGTGTTGCTGAACAAAGCAAATGACTGCGTAGACGCTCAACTTCGAAATATGAAGGCTGAAATTCGTAAAGATCGATTGTGTACCGACCCAACTGCAACGATAAGTATCATTTTTGAACAATCAATCGGATGAAATTCACCGCTCTACATCAAATTCATTGACTACAAGAAATCATTCGAGCGCACGGACAGGACAACACTATGTAGGCTACCTCGACACTACAAGTAGCCTCAGAAGATAGTCGAAATCAAAACTTAAAAATCGTGCAGAGGTCAGCTGACAGACTTGTTTGAGAAGAACACCAGTGCCACGCAGGCTTCACTACCCTCAACATTTCTCTTCCTCCCAGTGATCGACTGAAATATAAAGACTCCAGGACCTGGACAGAAGCTCGGTATTCGATGGACATCTGAGACGCAGCTGGACGATCTGGACTTCGCAGATAACCTTGCCCTTATATCTCACCCGCAACAACAAATGCAAGAAAAGTAAACCGATGTAGAAGCAACATCAGCTGTAGTAGATCTCAACAAACATGATGGGTAAACCTAGATTCCACGATACTACGGAATATGCGCCAACCAAATAATTCTTCATTGAAAAAACTTAGAGGGCTTAACCATATCTTGACATTGAGGTCTCCAATTAAGGGCTTGTCTTGTGGTTCGTTCGGGTGACTTCTTCAATGTATGCCCTATCCACTTTCAGCATTTCTTCCTGATTTCCTCCTCCAGTGGAATCTGGTTTGTTCTCTCACACAGTAAGTTGTTGCTGAAAGTGTCTGGCCAAAGTATTTTGCAAAGACAACTGTTCATAATAACTTGTATATTCTGGATGATGGCTTTCGAAGTTCTCCAAGTTTCCGAATCAAACAGTAGAACAGTCTTTACATTTGTATTGTTTTTAGTGTTGATTGATTTATGTTTGCATTTGATATGCTCATTTACAGACGCAGTGAGTTGGTTTACATGCTAACTATCGTTTACCACGTTTCCCATAAGATTATTGATGACATTGTCATCCTTATCACAGATCATTCAAGATGACATTGATATTAAATAACCTTCATCATCAAATCAGAAACATTTCACTGATGTTTTTTCGAAGAAGAACTCATATGAGGTTTTTGTCAATAGTTTATATTGTTATTAGTAAAAAGTGAAAAATAACATTCATGGATTGTTTGAGCAGAAAATTATTTGTTACAGATTTTAATTAAACGGAAAAATAATCAAAAGTGCATTATCTTTTTTCTCATTTCGAAATAGATTTGTTTGAATGAATAACTGAAAATAAAAATATCATTGCATTTAGGAATGCCAAGTAATTTGATTCATCTTAAAAAGATGTATGTAAGATGAAGAATGGAGCAAAGTTCAAACATTGAAGTCAATCTAATTCAACATGTCTAGATTCATTCAATCAACTGTGGTGTAGTACAACGATGTGCATTGCTGATTCGGAAGCTAACATGTGTGACGTGTCAACTAGTCAACGGAAAACACCTGTTCACATGCTCAGTTGACAACACTTTATCAATAATTCCGTTGTCAGTCAACGTTACAGACGCTAACCCTTCACTTTGCTGCTAGTGATTGACTGGATTAGTAGGACGTCGAAGTGTGGGCAGAACGACAGGATGCAGTCAACAGCGCGGTATACAATTGATAGTAAAGATGAAGAAGGACAGTCTAGACTTCACAGATGATTTGGACCTTCAGTTGTACACGCAACATCAAATGCAAGTGAAGAAGACCAGTGTAGCAGCAACATCAGCAGCAGAGGGTCTCAATATGCATGAAGGGAAAAGCAAGATGCATGGAGCAGTTACCTGGAAAATTAACGAAGCCTATATCTAGAAGATATAAGTATTTCTTCACAGTTTCCTAGTCAAAATAGTTCAGATACTTTGACTAGAGACTATCGGCCACAACCTACTGACGGAGAGGAGTAATCTGATTCCACTTTAGAAAATATCAGGAGGATGCACAAGAAGTTGATTTAACACATATCGAGAAAATCTACTAAATGCATCACCAGACAATCCCTTACAGTAAATCTCCAATCACAAATAGAAGACGAAGTCCAAAAAACAAGTAACGCCCCAAAAGTGATGATAGACATATGAGTGATTACGAACAGTTGGGCAGAACTAGAAAGGAGGGCTCAATACACATTAGGTTGAAGAATGCTGGTCGGTGAATAGTAGTTATTCGTGGTAACAGGCGTCTTAAATAAATTCACTGAACTGATGTCACACGTTTAATCTAACGAAATCATCATCTATTTATTATCAATCAAATTGTGACAATCGTCTCAACAATGATAAAAGAATAGTATTATTAAACTAACGTAATCATTATCATTGTACATCAGTCGAATTGTTACTGCAGTTTAAAATTCCTAATTCTCAATAGTAGATCATACTGATCTGAAATTGCAAATGTAAAATGAATTATAAACTTCTTGTGTGAAATTTTCAATAGTGTCTAACAATAATACATGAAAATGGAGTTCAATAAGAAGAGCGATTCATATATGCGATCTTCCTTCAATCAATGTATAAATATAAATTGGATGCACAGCTGCGGTGTAACAGGCTAATAATGCGCCTGAATGTATGCAGAGAACAAGGCTTATTTTATTGATAGAATAAAGAATAATTACAATCTACGACATTGTAACTAACAGCTGACAGCTTTGTCTAGTGTTAACAATATTTCATCGACTGAACGTAAGGACATGAAGAGCAATCGACGATGGAACTTGTTGCGTTTGATCAATCATTCCGGAACAGACAAAAAAATGAGTGATCGCACAATCGAAACTATTGATTTATGTAAATACTTGGGTAAATCACACATCTATTACATAATCAGCATCACCTTCCATGCTTAGAAAATTTTATCGATGCCAATTTTTACTGAATTTCAAAAAGTAGTAAAACTGAATGCATGGTAAAAAATAGAAATGTTTAACAAGTGATCGATCAGTTTTGTTATATGCAGACTGCTGGAGCCAAAACTTGATGCTTCATCAGACAACGTAAATGATATTTCAGTTTGTATATTTCCCATATTTTACACAAACATAGAAACAAATTATAACTGATTCATATCTTACATATCAGCGATTTATAGACCCTGATACGACGATATTTATTTTTAATAGGAGAATACATTTTTACGATTTCTGAAATGATATGGAGAAAAACATCCACGAACACTGATCACGTTCTTTGAAACTTTAAATCTATTCAAAACATCAATTATTGCAAATCAGTACCTGAAATATTCAAGAAAAATGTGGCTCCCACAATGAATGTGCAAAACAGAATTTTACAGTTTCTGTCAACACTTGATATCCATATTCTGCATCAGCTGTTATCGATATTCCACTTATTTATTTCATGAAATAAAATAGGTGATTTGTATCACGAAATGCAATAAAGCTATCATGAGTATTGAGTAATGAAGTACAATCTGAATGAAAGTGATAACACTGTCTACAAAATTTAGTTTCATTTCAATATCTTCTGCGTATACGTAAACAGTAAAAATTCTGTTCTTTTCATTTCAAAAGTCACTGTGTTATCCATTTAGCTATTGAATCTAAATGAGCAATCACTTGTGTAACATGGATCTTCGAAAACATTTCAAAATGAATTAACGTGCTACTGAAGTAGGGTTTCGTAAAGTTACGTTATCTCAAGTTATATCAATGATCAAAATTAAAATATAGTTACTTTCGACTGTTTCGAATTTTTCACATGTACTATTTTGATAATTGAACTCCATTTCTAATTAATTGAAACGATAAAATTTAAAAAAGTCATTCATTCAAACAACTTTCTTATTTTGTAAAATTGACGAGAGAATTTTAATAAGAGAATATTCCTGCTTGGAATCTACCTCTTTACTCAAAAATTCCTTATTCATTACTACGTTTTCGATGATATTTTATGGATATTCCGGAGACCATTATTTTTAGATTCAGAAGCCTGTGAGCAATAGCATCAGCATCCTATCCGTGTCTACAAAATGGTGTTTCAACAAACAAATTCTTATAAATGATCATGACAAAAGTAATTGAGACAACGGTCAAAGCTATTTATCAATGAATTGAAATTAGTTGACTGCGATCGAAGATTATGACTCACCCTGATATTCTTCAGCTATTTCCTCAAAACATGAACTCAATTTCGGTGAATTCAGGTGAAGGTTTGCTATGTAGAATGTGAGATGTAAAATTATAATGTGGGCTAGAAGTACGACCGATAAATGATTCTTTTTCAAGCTTTGTTATTCCTGATGAACAATGTTCAGGATAGCATACTAAGTGGATGAACTGGATGTTGGAAGTAAATTTCTTTGATCTACTGATATGAGTTGGTCCAGTTAGATGTACTGTCAACAGTATTGACGCTCACTGTGGAAATTCCGAGACACTCGTGTATGCATACAGTTGGAAATGGGCGTACGTAGGCTGGTGATTGATCTGTAATTCGTTTTCTTATGTTGCTCAGTATATAAAACATAAGCTTTATGACAACCGAAAAATCATAATATTTATGTGAAGCTACGATAAATCATGTCTGTAAGGGAGCTTTTCATTATAAAAAAACCATTGTTCAAGAAACAATGACTTAAAAGCAAGAAAATCAATCAATGTCTGCCATGTATTGACACACTGCTGAATGGAAGATGCCGAGATTACATTTGAATGCAGAATAGCGAACAATATCACTATATATACATATATATATATATATATATATATATATATATATGTATATATATATATATATATATGTATAAATAAACCGTTGTTTATGAAATAAGGGACATGCAGAACAGCAAACACTATAAATATATATATATATATATATATATATATATATATATATACGTCATCCGATTACACATAGTTGTCTTATATTCCATCTTTGTGGATCATCTCGGGATTATTTTGGAACACAGTTTTTAACCTTGTCTGGTTGAAAGGACACTTTAGAAGTTGGAACTTGATTCACAAATCGATATAAGTTTTCATTACGTTGAATGACTGTTGAAATACAGTGTTCTAGTTATCGTTCCGAAGTTAGCAAAAACAGGTCTTTCTTCCATATATTCACAATTTTCCGACGTGTTCGAAACAAGGTTATAGCTTTCTACATCAGAACAACTTGCACAACAATTAAATGATCAAATGATAAACGAACTAACGAAATTCAGCCTTCACTCTATCCATAAAGTCTCCAAAATCTATGAATTTCATCAAAAAACATAAGTCATTTATTATTTAATTGAAATTTGAATGTAAGCTCCTAAATTAAATATCATCAAATAACTTCTATTTCGAGCCTATGCACAAACTAACCGTCCTATTATGCTCGATCCATTATTCGCTCGCTTATTTCATGGTAAATTATTCAGTTACAAACTTGATTTATTTTTTTTGAGTGAGTGCGCGCATTGCCTACTTCACATATCACATACCTCGCTTATTTTTGTCTACTTAGGATGCACCAGGAGATTGCATCACAGAATGATCAAAAAACGAATGAAAGGGAGGATTTATTTCACAGCGTAATAATCGTTTGTTTAAAATCGATTCACATCGAGTTACTTAACATCTACAAATGTTGAACTGCATGCAATATCGCAAACGAAATCGGTTCACAAGTGAATCGATGAAAAAACTTGAAGAAAAGTTTAAACAGTGTAACACAATTTCAAAATTATTTCAGACAATGAAAAAAGTGGAATTTACCCGTTCTCAGCCATTTGCCAGATCTGCCGTTGAAATGTTTACTTTTGCAGTCGACATCTAGAAACAATAGCGCATTCACAGCATTACACTTGTTTTTAATTCACATACATTTATCAATATTGTAAGTTTCAGTTGGACGTTCGTTTTTCATTTCCTCTGAAACATAAACGATAATGTAGAATAAAGAGTTATAAGTGAAACGACAATCTAGTTACATTTTCACGATAGTATCATGTTCTATTTAAAATCATATGTAATTAAATCTAGCAACTGTAAAATGAACGATTTCACTTTTCACAATATCGGTTACAATTGTTTCCAGTCGATTTTTATCGACGTTGACGAATTAGATCTAAATTATCTGACGACTGAATGGTAACATTGATTGGTTTATATTTATTCAATTCGTAACGGTGTATTAGTCACAGCAATTAGAATTGATCTACCTCCTAAAGATTGTACTGGAATTTTGTATGCTTGAATCACCATCGGTATCGTCTATGCTGTGTTGGTTAAACATCAAGAGAACTATCTCAATAGCTGTTGAAATGATGAAATTCATTCCTTTGTCTTAGGTTCGCTTTGATTCACTGGTTTCGTCTGCTAATAGACACTAAGTACTGTCATGAAATATTTACAATATTTCGGTATAAAAATCACCTTGAAGAAAATATAAGAAGTACCGTCAACGAACAGTGAATGAGCAAACTTTATTTGGATCCTAAAAGCTATATCTTCCTCATGTCCTTCACGTGTTTAACTTGATAAGTCGAACTGAATATATGCAATTCTTTTCATTGAGGACCCGTCTAAAGATAAATATAACGACAAATTGAAGTTGATTGTCTCTTCAGTACCAAAACCCAGCACTATTCTTTTCAAACACAATTTTAAGAAAAAGGCGATAATTGCATTAGATCAAACTGTCTCACAATACATAATGAAATACCTGTCAGTAAAGTTATTTTATTGTCTAATTTTTCAATCCGCTTTACAGCTCGTTTAATATCGTCTACATAGTTAAGTTGAAAATGTACATTACAAATGAAATTACAGAGTGAGAAAGACTTCACAATTCAGTCGATGTATATATATATATCATTCTATCACCTTACCAATCTTCACTTTTATATAACAGACTAAAGACTTTCTTTAGGAAGTGATATTTTCTGTGTGCTGACTGATTTATCGATTCAGTGAGCGTGTTCAGCTTTGTCTGACATTTCTAATAGCATCAAACATGCGAAGAATGTTATTTGAAAAGCGATTTATCTATTTTTAAAACTAGACCAATAAAGCATTTGTTTCACTTGGCTTTTAATAACATTGATCAACATTTGAATCCTAACAAATGGTTGTTGCACAGAGTGAACCACTTGAATCGATCAATAAAAAGATTAGAGATTTGCAGGTCAAAATGTCAAGCTATATAA
>CALYCR020000017.1:0-25059 GCA_944470395.2 Schistosoma turkestanicum | reverse complement strand
AAAATTGACTAATTACATGTTCTCATAAGACGATCACAATGACACGTACAATTTAAGCAAAAAATATGCATTCTTACATTCTTCCAATTTCTGTTTCTTATAAAGTTCACTATAATTCGATATTTCGATTTCTGTATCACCTGAAATTAATTAGATAAATAAAGTATCCATAATATATAAAAACTTATGAAATAGTTCAAAAATTAAATTTCAACTGCTCATACACATCATTTGATCGTTCATGCAGCTGTAAAACCGACCAACCATTTTCATAATTTCTACTTAGGTTAACAAAGTATATATGCTACGTCATTATTAAACTATACTTAAACGCAATTAGGTGCACACACTACGAAAAGCACCTAACTGCGTCACGAGACAAGCCCTCACATGGAATATTCAAGGCAAAAAGAAAAGAGGAAGGCCAAATAATACATTACGTCGAGAAATAGAGAAAGACATGAGAGGAATGAACAAACATTGGACAGAACTAGAGAGAGAAGCCAAGGACAGAGTCGGTTGGAGAAAACTAGTGGGCAGCCTATGCTCCATTGTAGGTAACAGGCGTAAGTAAGTAAGTAAGTAAGTACTTAAACATACCATCAGATTAGGGATTATCATTAGATACCAGACGTCGGGGAAAAAATAAAACATGCATCATCTAACTCAAATACCTTTGCATTTTAATTAAATAACATTTTGATTATTATGATATTTACACTATTTCACTTCCTGGACTTCGGTAATAAACTAGTTCAGGACATACCTAACGTTTCTCTAAGTAAATACGATTCCAGTCAGCACCACAAAATTTATATTTTTAACGTTCATTCTACGTAGCTCACATCATATAAATATTATTCATAATAATTGTAATAATGTTAACCAAAGGTAAGTCAAAAACGAGGAATAAAGTCTGCAGATATCAACATCAATGTCGATCGAGATCGTTTGAAATGAATTTAAAGTGGAACGAAATATTATCAAAATTATTATGATATAAGATACGTTACAGACTTGAAAAAAATGCATTTATCACATCAGCATTCGTGCCTAATTATAATTCAGGTCATTTTAAATAAGTATTGAAAAATAACTGGTTCAGTAACGAGGGAATGTTTAAATTACAGAAATTCGAAATCACGAAAAACACCGAATGATATAACATGATGAAAACTCCAGGCTTCAAGTAATAAAACTGAAGTTGATAAAACATTATAATGTGCGCCAGTAAATGTGTAACAGGATGTAATAGTTAAATCGGATATTTAGATTAGATTAAACATAAAATAATAAAACAGAAACTGGACATAACGACAAAAAATCGTGTTGAATCATCCAACAGCAGTCATTTTTATAGGTGTCGTGAAAAGTGCACTTGACTATTCGAGTGTCAAATCCGTTAAGGCGTATTACCGAATGATTTAGATAGATTATATTTGGAGTGTTATCGCCGCTCGATCTGTCCTACACTATTTAGGAGCATGTTTCTCAAATCATTATATTCAATTATAAGGTGTGACTATTTTTGAAAAAAAACATTTACATGGATTGTGCACCTCATAGGGACGAATTGCAAGCTCGAACGGCGAAGACAATCTCAACAGAATATAAGTTGCTTTCCTACGACTACAAAACATTGCATCGACAGACAGAAACACTTATAATTCAAATTCCAATAGATCGTCTTGTCACAAAAGGTCATGACAATGATGTTCATCCTAAAGTAACTAACATAAATAAATCGAGATGCCAATGTCAATCGAACATAACGACATTCATCGATCGCCACCACAATTAAATGGATGTTCATTTACAGTAAACAAGAAGGTTTGGTTTTCTTGTAAAACCAAATAAAACCACACTAAAATAAATACAACAAAAACGTCGAAATCATTCGGCAAAAAAAGGGCCAACATTCATCATGACTCAAACCCAGTACGTGTGATGATGATGATGATGACCATTTAATAAAAAGGAACTTACATAACGTTAACAGAAGTGCGCTTATTAGTAGAAGACTGTGTAGAAACTGCATGTTTCTAACTGAATTCAATGTTCCGGTTGAGCAATATGACGATGTTTATTTATACCATTCTCATAGAAATTAGAAGAACTGAGATGATCAACATTATAATAATTTTCAATTGTAACGATAATTGTGAATATAAGCACATGATTTTGAGAATTATTGAGAGATGAACTGAGTAATTTAAGGACACTGAATTATTTGATTACAATAATATTCTCATTGCCATAAAATTTTTAGAGTTGTGCAAGTTGAATTTAACAATGCATACGCTATTCACATGTTCATGAGAAAATTTTATATGCAATGTAGTAAAGCTTATTCTCAAGTGGACAGATTCTGCTAGCTCATAAAATGTGTAAATCACATGCATAAATTTGAGGACACTCAAACCGATCACTGTAATTCTGTTATATTTCAAAGTTTTGTTTGAGGTCCTTATTTATTTCCTGATCAGTATGGAGGTGAGTTAAATATATATTCGTGGAATCATGGTCGCTGCAGTTGTTTTGAATAAACAAAATATTGAATGTAAGATCCAGTAATCGTATTGCCAAATCGATCGTTGTCAAGACAGAGACTATGTCTTTTGAAGACTTTGACAGGAGATTCTGTTAGATATATCTTTAGCTAATGGTAATTATACTTCAAATAAATAATCGAATCGTGTTTTCGGCGTTCACCACTCCATAGTCATACATGTAACTTGAGGTCCATATGGCCGAGTAAGAACGGTTCAATTTAAGACAGCAACGGTATCGATCAACCGAGATGTACGGAACCTATGCCTGCTGGAAAGGTCGATTGTTCTAGCACGACAGTAATGAGGCCTAAAATTAGTAACAGCTTGGGGGAGAATGTTGGTTATTTCCATAATTATTTGTAGTCATGCTGCAACCTAACAGTCAAATTGTGGTTTAAGAGTTCACAACGTCATCCGATCTGACTTGTGCGTAGACTGTCTTTGCTTTAAATGACCTACTAATTGAAGGATATTATTATCATATTATACTCATGTGACACATAGTTTTATTTATTTCCATAAGACACGCTCCGTTGTTGAGTGTGTTTGCTTGTTTCACTTGGTAACTGTAAGTTTTTTTTGATTGTACTAAACGAATTGTTTTTTACGCTAAGAAAAAGATAAATCGGGAAACCTAATTGGCACTGTTTTTACGATACTTTTCCCACAGACTTTGTGCTCGTCAATACTGCGTTTACAGTTCTAGAAGTACATATAGAGTACAAATTATATAAAGTATAGTAAAGTTTAGTTAAACAAAACTGGTACAATGACAGATGTTTTTTAAGTAATTGCGTTTATTTCGTAGAAGTGCTCCAACCCATCGGCCTCAGTAGACAGGGTTCGCACATTTGATACGTAAAAGCTTCGTGCAGAAGGTGTTGATCCACCAACGAGCAATTGTAGGTGGAAAGGTTGACAAGCAAGAAGCAAACCACGATGTTCTCATCGAACGTCTTATTTGCTGAACTGTACCAGTAGTTTCGCGCCAAATTTGCTGCTCGATTTGATGTTCCGCACAGGCCTGTCTCGTATCCAGAGTCTAAAGATTGTGGTCATAGGCGTTCGGACCAGATAAAGCTGCAGACTTAGGACGGAACCAGATTTAGCAAAAAAACCAGAAACGACCAGTGCGAAACCACTCGCATACCAGATATATTCGTAACCGGAAAATCGACTGAGTGTAATGACAATACAGTGTGTGATCAGGCCAGCTTTCGCCAAGATCGACGGAAGTCGACGGTCGCAACAGGGCATTAGTCTTTTAGTGATGAGAGGTCACGTGAAAACATCCTTCGTAAGGTTGTTGAGTTCCAAATCTACTAGTTAGAAAACTTGCGGACTCTCGATATAGAGCGACCTGTCGATGTTACATTACAGTTCACACCGAAAGCAGTATTCGCATCTACAGAGATGGTCGTTGGACGTTATCTGATATACCTAAAATCGCTGCTCCATGGTTTGAGAAAATTCCCCAGGCAGATGCAATGTCGTGCCGTATACAAGTTCGAAGGCGGAGCATTGGATATCTGCAGTTGCTGCCCCCTAATCGCTATTTCGTCTCCAACAAAGGCCATCTTTCTTCGAAGCGAGTGGAGAAAGGAGTAATAAGGAAAGACAAAGTAATACAAACAGCAGGTAAACTGTCAAACTCACGCTTAGCGTAAACTAAGGTGTCCAGTTGTTATCTGCGACGTTTTGCCGTGACTGGGGGTCTTCTGGTGACGATGTGGCTTACTATATAAGTAATCACCAAATGAATGTCCTCTGTTTCCTTTCTTTGTAGAATTTATCGAATATAACATGAAATAAATAGTTATGCGATAAAAATTCGGTTCATATCTGTTTCTGCTTTAAAACCCATGGATTCGAACCCAAGCGAAGTATCGATTAAGTGCAGCCTACGTGAACCGACCAGCGATCCATAGTGCTGTAAGGGATCGATACGAAATATGGATATGGGAAAATCAGAATGTATGAACGACCAATGAAACGGTCGACGGTCATTCTGGTAGGAATAACAGAGTCATTTGAAGTGCGCGGTCGAAGCGTCGAAGCTTATGACCTACTGCTACCAAACGATAGAAACTTGGACACTTGTGGCCATCAAGTACCTAGCGTTAGTGCGAATATCGAGCGTGTCAAACAAATTAACGACCTGAAGTGACGGGAAGTTGACAGGCGAAAATGCAATGACCTGCACCTCGGTGTCTATTATTATAGCTTTCTACCATTTCGAAAGGTTGTTGCAAGTAATATATATATTAAGGACATTAATAATAGTATTGCAACATTATAAAAATGGTGAGAGATGAACAATAGACTGACTGTAATTGACTACTTAACAAGAAACATCGGGCTCACCAATTGTGGTGAGAAATCGCGATAACAGATTTACTGTGCTCACCACTTAATGCTGCATACGGTGCTGTCATTATCAAAATCAAAATAAATGCATGATCGTAAGTTTTATTGAAGGAGACAGTAGGCAATACACCAGGAACAGCAAATAAAGAAAGATGGCAGCAACGCGAGGAGGACGTCGCGCAGAAGAATTCGTAGAAGTATTTTTGGTACAGTTAAACATAACGAGTACAATAATGTTTAATTTTCACAAATCGTATTTTCTTCGTAGAAGCTTCCCACTACAAGTATAACAACATTATAAAACTGTGCTAGGTGAATAATAGACACACACACTGTAAAAACCAATGATTTGGAACGCTTACTGAGGTGGATAGAGTCCGCGTAGTAAAATCAGACATAAAATACAGTAGGACTGACCAATGAAACAACAAGAATCATATATTTATTCTCAATGATAGTGTGCTGCTGATACATATAGTGCAAAATTATGGAAGCTAAATTAGGTGAGTAAATTCAGTCGGTTTCTGATAGCATATCTACACCAGGTCACTAACACTAACAGATTCATACATCCACATCGTCAACAGGTGAGTAAAAAAATAGGAAGTTGCTGTGGTGTGTTTTTACCTCTGAGCTGAATATCCACCTGAGCTACAAATGATTTCACCATTTATATAGAGAAGGTGTATAATAAATTTCTTGAGTAGTTTGCTTGGAACAATAAAGGCTTTGTTGGGATAGTTCAACAAACTAGAATGAGACAGTCCAGTTGCTAGACTTGGGCACTAACAAACACGTGAAACTGTACCGAAAGAACGAGAATCGAGCACAAAGAAATTTTGGTGTATACTAGTTCGTGAATGAGGTATTGGATATTGGAAAGCAGTTGATACAAGCTGTGACCTAGACGTGGGTGTACATTAGGTGCATGTTGTCCAGATGCACTACAGATTATTTACTGAGATTATGGTTCTGAAAAGATAGAAAAGAGAGAGAGACAAACAGGCAGCAAAAAGGCGAATGTATCAACATTTTCGAAGCAGTGCCTAATCTGTCATGGTGAAGTAGACAATACGATGGTTGGTCAAACTCAAATTCATACTTACCACTAAAATAAGGTTAACTTACAGAAATGTAACCCACAAATGATGAACTTTATCAGTAAGCGTGTTTTAAAAAGTTTAAAATGGATAGAAGGGAAGTTGAATTGAGAAGTTGGATTTATGTACGTGGGAACCGAGAGTTCAGGAAAAAGTGTAAGGTTTGTGAAAACACAGTGATGAAAAAACGTTTTTCTACGGATAACTGCTTTTTTATTAATTGGCAACCTCTAAATCATACTGTAAACGCCTGAGTGATCATATTGCGTGCGTTTTGGTAGTATAGCGTCCTCAGCATAGTTTTGGAAACATGAGCCTCAGAAGTAGTAAGTGTATAAGAGCAACCTCAGTGTTAATAAGTAGTCAATGAAATGAGCCGAAAGCAAACAAAATGTTTGTTGGTCAATAACATCACTATCGCTCGTTATGTGTTGTTAGGCTTATGTTAAATGAATAAAAGGAACTATTTTATGTTGTACTTGGAGCTCTTTGTCATCCTCTTGAGAAATACTATTCCTGCAAAATCCTTTCAAAAACATTTCTGGCTGTTCCAACTTATGAACTACTGGTTAGCCATCAATGCAGTACAGTTAAGTTATGAAGAAAAAATTAAGAATTTCCAAATGAGCGATCAGCATTTTGACTGTTTTTATAGACATGCGCTTGACTAAGTAAGTTGGATAACACTAAGTAATGAATAGTATTTCAATAGTGAAAATGAGAACAGAACAGATAATAGGTAATATAAAACTCAATGAATTATTAGTGTTCATAAGGTTGTGTTCAGGACAGTAAAGTGCGTTCCAATCATCCTGTTTATAGGTGAACGCTTTGAATGGACCCAGTAAATAATCTGTCTATTTCAAATAAAAACTAAACAGATTTCTATTCAACTACAAAGATTTCTTGCTAATTTGGAGGGTAAAAAGTTAGTAAATAAAACGCATCACTGAGATCACTGTAGTTTATGTGTGTGCAGAGCTAATAATATGGAATTAGGATGTGAGCTGGTTTACGCGTGAATCAATGTAGCTGAGAGCTTCACCAATGTTTTGTGCTTGTTCCTTTTTGAGAAAAGTTCATTTCATATAAGTTCATACTCAGTGAAGAAGAAATTTTCTCGAGCTTTGGATTTATACTTCTCAAGTTTGACCGTAGATAATTTGTAGAATCATTTTTGAATGTTTTCTTGTTTGGAAAATCCCTCCATGTATATATATTTGTGTTATGATATGACTGACTCTTTATGTTGACATTTGGTACTCTATTTAATTCCATTTTGAGATTTTATCATTGTTTATTGTTATTGTTTCTATATTTTGTACTTATATTGAAGTTTTTATGTTTGCTTCTGAACTGTACACATGTTCTTTAAATTTGATATTTAATATGGCTGCAGCCATATTTGGATTTGATTTAGTGGCAGTTAGTACTATTATCAATTATTCTTTTGGATTCGGATACACATCAGGGTAATTTTGACTTAGAAGTTGTATTAATAGTCTTGTAACTGTTTTTATTACCATTTTATTATAAAAATAGACCGCTTTCTCGCAGAATTATTGTGTTTTGATATTGAATCGGGGATAGCGCGTTCAAATGGTAATCAGCAATTGAAACGATGTGATTGGTACTCAGGCTGAGTGAATGCCTGACCAGTGGAGTATAAGAAGTGAGATTACATCGACAACTTGCCAGAATAATATAAATCCTTCCAATCACTACGGTACAAAGGTTTTAATTGATCTGGTGAGTGATCTTTCTACGTCAATTTTAAATCAAACAGAGATTTGTAGCTACATAGGAATTGAAACTGCTTAACAGAGAAGAGAATAACAGACTTACATAATTTTGAATTTATTATGTTTCATTTGTGATAGTAGACACATGGATGAGCAGGATGAAGATGATTTCAAGAATGTAGGAAAACAAGTTTGGACTAAGGTATGCTTTTACTTTTGTACTTTGAAAGTTGTACGTATATACTTCATTGCACAACACGTATGTTTATCAGCAGTTCGTACAAAACTTTAAAATAATATCCAAGATTTAACATTTGCAGCTCAGATGATTGATTGTGGCTATGTTTATAACTACAAGAATTACATGAAATATCATCGGACGAAAACTTTAAAACGCTTATTATATCAAAACGAGGAAGTAAAGTTAATGACCAGCAAACATTGACGAAGAAACGGACAACGTCAATCCACTCACATCGTTAGAGTAGAGCAATCAGTTAGTGCTCGGCTGTTTTCGATTAAAGATTATGCGACTTTTAAGTGGTACAGAGAATGGCCTCAAATGCTTGCTATTTATTGAACGCAGATTTACAATAGCATGTAGGTATAGCTATCCTGAAAAGATAACCTATCAGTTGCTTACTCAGGTACTAACAGTATGACTTAGAGTTCGACATTTGATGAAAGAATATCGTAGGTAACAAACAGCTTGATTCTCAACTTTTTCAGCACTACTGATCAGTCTCACTGTGTATACTACTTTTCCACTAAGCTGGATTTATCCATTTCGATACACGTCCTATCTCATTGTTTATATTCTGTACTCATTTATTTGAAGATTACCTCAGTTAAACATGTTTTCATTTTGAAAGTCGGTATGAGTCATAACTTTTGACTGATCATTACATTGTCTTCTCCACTATGAACGGTTAACCGATTGATGGGCCGCTAGTAAAACATTGTAATTTGATAATAAAGATTGCTTTTGGTATTCAATTGAGTGATGTAAACACATTTGATATACAAAGATGACTACTGACTTATTCTACGACGTCGAACATTCTTATAGTAATAACTCGGTCAGTTCTGGAAACAAGAGCCAACAACTGTCCCACAAGTTTAGTGAAATATTAACTTTGTCTAGGGACCTCAGTGCTTCTGAGACCTAAGGATCCGGTGAACCTCCGTCTTGTTAGGTTGTAATGGAACGCTTCTACGAAGAAAATACGATTTGTGAAAATTAAACATTATTGTACTCGTTCTGTTTAACAGTACCAAAAACACTTCTACGACGTCTTGCGCGCAACGTCCTCCTCACGTTGCAGCCATCTTTCTCGATTTGCTGTTCCCGAAGTAATGCCTACTGTCTCCTTCAATAAAACTTTGGATCATGGATTTATTTCGATTTTGATGATGACAGCACCGTATGGAACATTTAGTGGTGAGCATAATCAATCTGTTATCGCGATTTCTCACCACAATTGGTGAGCCCGATGTTTCTTGTTAAGTAGTCAATTACGGTCAGTCTATTGTTCATCTCTCACCATTTTTATAATGTTGCAATACTATTGATAATGTCTTTATCATATATTATACCTTACAACAACCTTTCGAAAAGGTAGATAGCTATAATAATAGACTCCGAGGTGCAGGTCATTGCATTTTCACCTGTCAACTCCCCGTCACTTCAGGTTGTTAGTTTATTTCACGTGCTTGATTTTCGCGCTAACGCTAGGTACTTGATGGCCACAAGTGGCCAAGTTTCTGTCGTGTCGTTCGTTAGCATATATTACGACGCTTCGACCGCGCACTGCGAATGACACTGTCATTCCTACCTACGGTACACGACAGCTAACTATCAACCAGAATAACCGACGACGGTATCTATGGACGTTCATCCCTGCTGATTTTCTTATAGCCATATTTGGTATCGATCCCTTACATTACTATGGATTGCTAGTCGGTTAACGTAGGCTGCCTTTAATCGATACTTCGTTTGGGTTCAAATCCATGGGTTTTGACGCGCAAACTAATATGTATGGAATCAGTAATATAGAATTTGCTGGATTATTATTTAATGTTGCATTTTAAAAATTTCACGGAGTAACGAAACTGATTAGATTCTTTCGGTATATAATTATGTGGTAAGCCACATCGTCACCTGCAGAACCCAAGGTTCGTCAAAACCTCATCGACTGGCACCAGACGAATTAGTTTTCGCTATGTGTGAGTTTGACGGACCACTTGCTATATGCATTGCTTCGTCTTTCTCATATTTCTTGAGGCTTCTTTCTCTATTCGGTTCACAAAACCTTTGGCAATCTTTAAATATCACACGGCGATTACAGAGAAGAAACAACAGATATCCAATTTTCCGTCTACAAATATGTATACGGCACGACATTGCATCTGCCTGGGGAATTTTTCCACACCACGGAGCATCGATTTTAGGTATATCAGATAACGTCTAACGACTATCTATGTAGATGCGAATACTGCCTCCGGTGTTAACCGGAATGTAACATCGTAAGTTCGCTCTCCCTCGAGAGTTATTTATGTGTCCGCAAGTTTTCTTAATAACTCTGCCAGTAGAACCTTAGGCGCTACTGCTTGTCCCAAGCCCGGATAAAAGAGGAGGGTTGGACATGGGTTTGGCAACCCCATTCCGTTGAAATCTCACTTGCCAAAATAACGCTAACCAGAAAAAATAATTCAAACCATTTAAACTCTGCCCTGGGAGTTGGAAGAAGAATTATGACGACTCGTGATGAAAGCCGAGTTCCCTCGGAAGTCACGGGGCTGATGTCTCTTCTGACAACCAGAGCAACCATTTTTTTAGGTACATGGAACGTTCGTACTTTGTGGGAGACTGGATGACTATTTCAAGTTGCGGCAGAAATGAAAAGATACAACCTCGAGGTGCTCGGGATAAGTGAAACGCATTGGACACAGGGAGGACAACTGAGACTTGCTTCAGGGAAACTGCTGCTTTACTCTGGTCATGAAGAGGAAAACGCTTCACATACACAGTGGGTTGCAATGATTCTGTACAAACATGCTCAAAATGGCACTGATGGGATGGGAATCTCATGGGCCGAGGATCATTAAAGCATCGTTCAAAACAAAGAAAGAGGACATTACAATGAACTTCATCCAATGTTATGCACATACCAATGACTACAGTGACGACGCGGAAGATCAATTCTACGAGAGGCTGCAGTCAATCGTCGACAAATCTTCGTCAAAAAATTTGACGATTCTTATGGGAGACCTGAATGTCAGGGTTGTCATGGACACTAGTGGATATGAAGACATCATGAGATGACATGGACTGTTAGAAATGAACGAAAACGGTGAGAGATTTGCAAACCTATGTGCCTTCAACAAACTGGTCATCGGTGGCACAATATTCCCGCACAAACGCATTCACAAAGCCACATGGATTTCACCGGACCACACTACTCAAAACCAAATTGACCATATCTGTATCAACAAAAAGTTAAGAAGGACCATGAAGGATGTGAGAACCAAGAGAGGAGCTGATATAGCATCAGATCACCACTTGCTGATCGCCAAAATGAAACTGAAACTAAAGAAGCACTGGACAACGGGACAGACGACATCACAGAAGTTTAATACAGCCTTTCTTCGGGATACTGTAAAGCTCAACGAATTCAGGATAGCCCTCACCAATAGGTTGCAGGCCTTTCAGGATCTACTCAATGGAGGGGAAGCAACATTGAAGAACGATTGGAAAGGGATTAAGGAGGCAATCACTTCAACATGTCAGGAGGTCCTTGGTCGCAAGAAAAACCATCATAAGGAATGGATCTCTGTTGGTACCCTTGAGAAAATTGAAGAAAGGAGGAACAAGAAGGCAGCAGTGAATGTCAGCTGAACAAGAGCAGAAAAAGTTAAGGCGCAAGCCGAGTATACAGAAGCAAACAGGTAAGTGAAGAAGAGCATCAGAGCTGACAAACGAAAATATGTGGAAGATCTAGCAATGACGGCGGAAAAGGCTGCAAGAGAAGGAAACATGAGACAATTGTACGAAACAACAAAGAAGCTCGCTGGGAACTATCGTAAACCAGAACGACCAGTGAAAGGCAAGGAATGGAAAATAATCCGCAACACTTACGAACAGCGAAATAGGTGGGTAGAGCACTTTAAGGAACTATTGAATCGACCAGCTTCACTGAACTCTCCCAACATCGAAGCAACATCCAAGGACCTGCCATTTAATATTGGCACACCTACGATTGAGCAGATCAATAAAGTCATCAGACAAATCAAGAGCGGCAAAGCAGCAGGAACAGACAATATTCCAGCAGATTGGAAAGAAGGATACCTCATCAAAATACCAAAGAAAGGCGATCTCAGCAAGTGTGAAAACTACGGAGGCATCACTCTTCTTTCAATACCAGGCAAAGTCTTCAACAGAAAATTGGTAAACAGAATGAAGGACTTCGTAGACGCTCAACTTCGAGATCAACAGGCTGGATTTCGTGAAGATCGATCATGTACTGACCAAATTGCTACATTACGGATCATTGTGGAACAATCAATTGAATGGAACTCACCACTCTACATCAACTTCATCGACTACGAGAAAGCATTTGATAGCGTGTATAGGAAAACACTGTGGAGGCTTCTTCGACACTACGGGGTGCCTGAGAAAATAGTCAACATCATACGGAATTCTTATGATGGATTCAACTGCAAAATCGTGCACGGAGGTCAGCTGACAGACTCTTTTGAAGTGAAGACCGGTGTCAGGCAAGATTGCTTACTCTTACCCTTTCTCTTTCTACTGGTCATCGACCGGATTATGAAGACGTCAACATCTGGAGGGAAGCACGGTATCAACTGGACAGTTAGGACGCAGCTGGACGATCTGGACTTCGCAGATGACCTGGCTCTTCTATCGCACACTCAACAACAAATGCAAGAGAACACGACCAGTGTAGCAGCAGCCTCTGCAGCAGTAGGTCTCAACATACATAAAGGAAAAAGCGAAATTCTCCGATGCAACACAACATGCACCAACGAATTCACGCTTGATGGGGATACCTTGGAGGACGTTTACACCTTCACATATCTTGGCAGCGTCATCGACGAGAGCGGAAACAAGGAGAACTACCAAAGCCATCATTGAGAAGATACAAGTGTTTATTAACTGTTGTCTACGCAAAATAGTTCGTATTCGTTGGCCAGACACAATCAGCAACAACGAACTGTGGGAGAGAACAAGTTAGATTCTAGTGGAGGAGGAAATCAGGAAAAAGCGGTGGAAGTGGATAGGACACACAACGAGAAGCGCCCAACTGCGTCACGAGACAAGCCCTCACATGGAATATTCAAGGCAAAAGGAAAAGAGGAAGACGAAGGAACACACTACGCCAAGAAGTAGAGAAAGATATGAGAGGAATGAACAAACATTAGACAGTACTGGAGAGGGAAGCCCAGGACAGAGTTGGTTGGAGAAAAGTGGTGGGCGGCCTATGCTCCCTTGGGGGTAACAGGCGTAAGTAAGTAAAGTAAAAAAAGTTTTCTTACTAGTATATTTGGTACTCAACAACCTTACGAAGGATCTTTTCATGTGATCTCTCGTCACGAAAAGAACTTCAAGGTTGATGGACGCAGTCAGCATTGATCCTCTCATACCAGCAAACATCAATGACAGTGCTCTACCTGGTAAATCGAGATTCATTGCCTGACTCGTTCAACTCACTTGAGAGTTCCTTATTTTTCCTTTTGATCAAACGCTAGATAAACCAAAGACCTAATTCTCACGTCCCATTCAGCAGCTCGTCATCTGCACTATCTACGAATGAGACACCAGTCTCACGTCTAGATCATTAGACCACGCCGCACTTGACTTTGGATAAGAATGCAGGCTGACGAGGAACGCGCGATGCTACTGTATCGCGTTCCTTACCGCCGCGTACGTCTACCTGTACTTTTTCTCGACTAACTACCAAGCAACCACTGTTGCAGCAAAGGATTCTCCCATCATTCTACATGCATGCTACACATTTCTCCTTTTCTTTGATTTTTTTTATCTCGAGCCTATACCTCCGACCATTGCCCTGTTGCAACCGTCGACTTCAGTCGACCTTGGCGAAACCTGGCCCGATCACCCACGCTCTTATCAATGAACTCAGTCGATTTTCCGGTTACGAATATATCTGGTATACGAATGGTTTCTCACTGGTCGTTTCTGGCTCCGTCGCTTAATCTGGTTCCTTCCCACGTCTGCAGCTTTATCTGGTCCGAACGCCCACGACCACAATCTTTAGACTCTGGATACGAGTCACGCTGGTGTGGCATGACAATCGGATAGACAAACTTGGCACGTTTCTACTGGTACAGTAAACGTCGAAGGCTATCGGTGACAACTCGAGCTTCATTGTTCGCTTCCTGTTCGTCAACACTTCCGCACTACAATCAACTGTTGGCCATCCACCCCTTCGAACAGAGGTGCGATTTACTGAACGTGTTAACCGTTTCTAGGCGGGGGCTGTTGTAGTGGAACGCTTCTAAGAAAAAAATACGATTTGTGAAAAATAAGCATTATTGTACTCGTTCTGTTTAACTGTACCGAGAACACTTCTACGACCTCTTGCGCGCAAAGTCCTCCTCGTGTTGCTGCCATTTTTCTCTATTTACTGTTTCCGATGTAATGCCTACTGTCTCCCTAAATATAACCCTGTATCACGGATTTGTTTATATATTCGTGACGCGACCGTATGGAACATTTAGCGGTTATCATAGTTAATTATTATGACTCCGTGTGATAAAAGACGAGTTGTCTCGGAAGTCACGGGGCCGATACCTCTTCCCATAACCAAAGCAACCATTTTTCCAGTTGCGGCAGAAATGAAAAGATACAACCTTGAGTTGCTTGGCATCAGTGAAAGGCATTTAACACAGGTAGAACAACTGAGACTAGCTTCAGGCGAACGGCTGTTATACTCTGGTCTTGAAGAGGACAATGCTTCTCATACACAGGGAGCTGCAATAATGCTGTCCAAACATGCACAAAAAGCACTGATGGGATGGGAATCTCATGGGCCGAGGATCATTAAAGCATCCTTCAAAACAAAGAAAGAGGACATTGCAATGAACGTCATCCAATGTTATGCGCCTACCAACGACTACAAGGACGACGTTTAAGATCCATTCTACGAAACGCTGCAGTCAATCGTCAAGATATGTTCACGCATCCACCACTTTTGCCCCTCGCAGGTTTCGAACCCAGGACATTCAGTATTGTGCGCAAACGCCCAAACCTTTGGACCACTTAGCCGGTATCTAACGGTGTTAATGTCTAACTTGCGCGACCTCATACATCCGGAAAGGTTTGAACTTCACTGGTCACGACGTCCGACTCGAATCCTGCGAGGAGCAGGAGTCGTGGATGCGCACTGCTGATGAGTTCCATACCAGGACGAAACGGCCGTCCAGTGCTTCCAGGTTTCTAACGGTAGTCTAACATGGTTACAAATAAAACTTAACAATCTTCACAACAACCCCGCAATGCAATTATAAATAATCGTTTTTTGATTCCCATGCACTGCGTTTGAGTTATGATGAATGCTGGTCATTTTGCACTGAGGTGCACAATCAATGTTAATTCTTTAAAAAGCGTTCAAAGGTAATAGCTGAATATGAACAACAACATTTTTGAACTGAGACGCGAGCTCTAAGATCGTAGAGTTCAGAGTGAGCGTCGATAACACTCCAAAGACCTATCAAATGAATAGTGTTTGATGTGCTAAAACAGTATAATTTTGTTTCCGTATTTAGTCTCCCTACATCAACATTTTACGCCTAATCAATTTTTTTCATTTTCATTGAAAAAATGCGATAAAAAAGCTGAACATTAGCCTTTACGTAAAATTTTAACTTATTTCAAAATGATTTCTTTGCATCAAAATTGTATATTTTGCGATGTTGAGAATACTGATATTCTTTTATTGACAATATATTACATAACACCTGCTACTTACGTATGTTTATTTCATTAGGATTTTGGTAACTTTCGTGCAATTATTTTGTTTCAGTATGTACGTTTTTTAATCCGTGTCAACACATCAACACTTTCAATAGTATCTTGAAGTAGGGAATTTCGCGCAGATTCATCCAACTGTGCTTACGGAGCTCATTACATGGATAGCCAGATAAGGCTTTAATGTTATCAGCCTCAAATGATGTGAGCTGAAAATTTCGGTCAGCAATTATACGATGTTTGTGCGTACGGATTGGGTAACGGACTACAACTGAATATGCGATGAATTGTGGACATGGAAATAATATCAAGGTATGTGAAAAATTATAAATGTACGTAACGTCTTAACAGGGTAATTACTAACGACACATTTTCGAGTGTAGCATATTACCACAAGCTCACTTATGATTATGACTCGTACATTCACAAAATTCTCTCATATTTTGGATACTTGTAGCCAATTTATTCAAAATAATCATCAATATTCATTTTTCGGAGAGAGATAAAATTTGACCGGTTCTTTAAGTTTCCACTTTACACAATGGAACTCCATTGGATTTTGGGGATTGTAACTTTTTCACCATCAGTTTACAGTTCATTGGATGATAGATACTTTAAAAATTGCTGGGAATTTTCGAAGTCCTTGATCATTTGAAAAGTTTTTCTGGAGGCTTCACCCAATTGTATCGCTGTTTTCAACGGTGATTTTTTCCTCACTCACTCCCTACCCAGCCTGTACAGTTTATAATGCTTTCTTCTCTTTCACACTTTCTGTTGGATCTACCAATAATTCTCATTGTTCTACTCCGTAGCTCCTCTGAACTTGCTTGTTTGCTTCTTTTTATTCAGCGTGTGTTGACTTATTGTTTTCTTGATGTTTGCTACTTACGTCATTGAAAGTGCAGAAGAGTAATTACGCAGATCCATGACCCGAAATTTCATCACGTGGTTAATTTATTGTTTTCTTGATTAATTAACAGTGGTTGAACATGGAATTTCCATCTGATTGAGTAAACCGTAGATCTTCTACAATGTTATATTTAGTAGGAGCACAGCACTGTATTGCATTTATGGTGATCCTTTCTTTCTTAATCTTGGTGGATGCTGTAATTGTTTTGAGTACATGAAATTTCTATTCTATTGGTGCTTTTTGCTAGGATAGCATGATTTCAACTCCTTGTGCGTGCAAGGAATCATTTTCTTCACCAATGAGTTTTCACAGCATCTTATCTGAAGCTAGTGGTTGCTCTGATTATGAGATGGATCATCAACTTCTTGACTTTCGAAGAAAGTGGACTTTCATCATGAGGCATCACAACTATGCGAAACAAATGCCTTCGAAGTCCCAAGGCAAAATTCAAATAGTTTGAATTGTTCTTTCTGAAAATCGTTTTACAGCGAGTTGATTTTCCATGATGTGGCGTCGCTAATATTACGCCTCACACTCCTCCTGAGGCTCGCATTAATTATCGATTGGCTGCAGGCAGCTTTGGTCAATCATGAGCAGTCGCTGACTTGTCTCAATGTGTGTTTCGCTACCGTAAATTATTTTATTCGACTGTATCGGAACAACATGAAGTGCGCAAACAGATAATTAGGTCTCATCCAGTTCGCGTAAGCGCTCATTTGAAGTAATCACTGGCTAACTAGAAGACAACAAATTGTAAGTCAGTTTTTCGCCTGCATACGTCGGTTTTCAGAGAGAACTGTTGACTTTTCCCTTTAGGTCAAGAATTCGGAGACGATACGTCATATAAGTGTCGGGCCACTGCTAGGTACATGTCTGTGATAATCATGACAAACTTACAAGCCATAGTAACATCTCATGCGTGAACAAGTTTTCGCTTCTTGAAAAGTCATTTACTTACATTCATTTTGAGTGGATCATACAAAATAACTCACTAGGTATGAGTGAGAAAAAAAGGTATAATTTTAAAAACATGTTTTTTGTCTAAAATTGCTGAACTGGAATATCACGGTCTTCCGATGAGTATGAAATCTTACGATAAAACGTATCGTTATGATTGACGATGCATATGAACAATACCGAAACAATGTAACTAGGTGGTGCAAGGGCTAATTTATTTCTACTATGTCATTTGCACCTATCTAATAGAGTGAAAAGATGAACGTGCTCAAGAAGTAATTGGTTGTATGTGACTGACTGACTGATAGAACTTATAATCACATATCTCACACTATGGAGATGGATTTCTTTGTTAGTACAGCGGGTTTTTTCCCGGAAATTTCCTAAGGATATCAAGCGTCAAAACTGTGAACGTGCACGGAAACTATAATTAATGCCAACTGTTCTAAATGTTGACTGTTTCAAACACTTGTTTTCGTTGTTCTTCACTTATGGTATAATAAATTTTAAACTCAGCTTATGATCATTCAAAAAAATGATTAAATGAATGTTTTAACTGCTGTTAGTGAACCGTAACATCCACAAGACTCCTTAGTTATAGGTCTCAGTGAAGCTGGTTTTCAATTTTAACGGAAACTTGATCAACCAGCGCTTTCAATCATTAACATGGTAGATGATAATCATAAAGTTAATAAATCCTTGCCGTCATATTTGTTTCAAGATACAGAAGTCTATATCAACACATGGAAAACCAGAAATTTTATTACCCTCAAATAATGGCGTTTGAGCGGAATCACTATCATGATAATTGTCTCTATCTGAATGTGAACCATTACTCGAGGATTTGTCAGAAAGTACTTGTTTTATATAAAACGATTCGTCGTTCAGTTTGTCTCTTTGTCTAACAATGATTTTTGAGCGTGGCTGCTTTCGAAGAAAATTCTTCATTACGGTAACTGAAAACCAAGAATAGCTAAAAACCACCGAGCTGTTGGTATTTTTTAGAACTGTAAGATCCACACTGTGGTTTGGATTCAAGAATAACTGTTCAGGAATTTGAGTTACGCCTCTTGCCTAGTTGAAATCCGAAGCAAGCAATGCGGGTAAGTAACAGTTCTGAAAGATAAAACCGCTGTTAATCCTTCGATGATAACACAGAGTGTTTCTAGCTCTGCAAAAGTGTTTCAAGTTCCGATACAAGTTGCAGTCCGTGTTGGTGCTCCAACCGCAAAGTAGCAAAATCAATATTGCTGTAGCCATAAATAAGTATCAGCTAAAGTATCATAATCCGATTCGAAAAGAAGCATATACACTCAAAAACGGCACAAAACATAGAAAATTTAATAAAATACCAATATTATCATCGCACAATGGAATTGAACAGACTACAATAATGCATAACTGAAAGAATCAATCACGACATATCGCAAATTTTCCAAGACAAAGACACCCGAAAATAAATTGCACAGCGGATCAAAAAATCCCGTCATAAAAAAGTAAGCCTTTCTGATGCTCAGATTATGGTCTACGCTTACAGCATAATTCACACTAGAGGGACGAGTATGACTTACAGCAGTGCGCCTACCAGAACTTTGACATGTTTATGACTACTCAAACTCACTAGGAAACAGTATCTTCGCCTAAGGACCGTCGATTACGTTCTTTATTACCCTATTTATCGTTAAATGACATAAAGGTTGTAGGAATATCATCACACTAGACCACATAAACCCGTATGGCTCGTTAAGAGGCTGGTCATATACTATTCGCGATTTCATATCCACATTATAAGGAGGATGGGTCGTCAATCCACCACCACTTACTCTGAACGGCGGAAACAATAAAATCATTGATGTCGTAGCCCCTGCAGCGAAAACTATAGTACCGTATTCACTTTATTGGATACATCCATATTCAGAGTCGTTAATGTAGCAAGAGAACCGAACACATCTACATCCCGGTTATGACCGTTTCTAGTAGTGGTTGAAGGACCAGTTAAAGAAACAATACTTAAGACAGTTTATGAAACAGAATCTGTTTGTTCCATTTTAAAAACACAAGTCACGTGCACTTCAGTAGAATCTTCAACAGGCAGCACTGTGGACGGCAGTCACCGACAGACACTCATTATCACCAAAGTAACTGTCAATCTGAGAACAAGCAGTCACAGCTGAACAACCTCGTGTATCTTTAATCACCTCCATGTTTACTACAGGATTGTGGTGGTTATAATAATAATAAGATGAAAGATATAGCATTTAAAATAAGTATAAGAGTCAGTTTCTGATAGCGTATTTACACCATGTCACTGAGAGAAACAGTATAATACGGGCACATTTTCAATAGTAGAGTACACATACACAGGATGCACAATAGGTTCTTTTGGCGATTTGCCGAGGTCAATAGTGAATTTTTTGGGAAAGGTCAAATTGAACGCGCTCGATAGGTGCTGTGATCCAGACACTCATGTATATAAGGTGCATGTTTCCTATCTTCGCTAAGGATTTCTCACCGTGAATAGGGTTCTGAAAAGGTGAAAAGAGAGAGAAAAATGCAGCAGTGTGGCAAGTGTTTATACCTAACCAAAACACTACTAAAACTGTAATGCTGTTTTAGTGAATACAGTAGTAAGTCAAGTTAAATTTCATACTAACTACTTAAGTTAAACTACGTTATGGGAATATAAGAATATAACCGACAGATAAAGGAGTACAGCAAACAAGAAGGAAGACATATGCAATGTCAGGTGAATAGAAGAGAAGTCGAATTAAGATCCTGGATTTATGTACGTTGAAATCGAAAGAGTTGAGTTTATAAAAAGAAAACACTGATGAGTAGAGGTTTCCACTGTCTGTTTTGTATTATTATTATTATTATTATTGAATGCCAACCTGTGAGTGATACTGTAAAAGCGTGTGATCATGCTGCGGGTGTCTCGACAGAATAGAGACCTCAGCACAGTTTTGGAAACATGAACCTCAGAAGTAGTAAGCGTATAAGAGCGAACTCAGTGTTACTGATTAGTCGTCTCATCAATCTTAAGAGTCAAAAACAAACAAAATGTGATCGTGTCGTAGATAAAACTGAATAATTTTCAATTATCTTCTAAAGTGACTCACTTCAGTGATTGAGCTTAAGGTACTTGCTCATAAAAGAGCAGAAATATTTTCAAATAGAATATTTGAAAAAAAATATTTTCAACGAGAATGAAATCATACTGTCTCGAAATGCTGGTGTGTTTCAAACTAATATCAATATCATACTACCAAGGTAACGAAACTTTTGCAATCATTGAAATAGTAAACCGATGAGGAGTTGTGATCATGGTTTTTGCTTGATAAACTTAACTGCATCCATCCCATCGTTTTTAGAAGTGTGTGCTACAAAAATATTTGCCTTATTCATGCCTATTTGTAATGATGACTGGTGAGATTTTCAATCGCTGTTCAACATGCAGTATGTGCAGAACCGGCAATTATCAGTAGACTGCTCTGAAGCAACAAATTTATCATCTCGCAAATAACCGTTACACTGATGGGATTCATTTCAGTAAAGTGGGGATCCGCATTGCATGTGGATATACTCGGAGGTATAGATTATTCTGATAATAGCATAATGATTGTCAATCGGGTCTTCTCGGCAGAATGAGGTAACATCGAGCAGAGAGAAGAATAGTTGTTGAAGTGACATACTTCAAACATATCATATTTCCGTGAAATGATACCGGTAGTAATTTCAGGAATCAAAATTTCATGATACGTATATGTGAGTTTCGTATCTTAAAACTGAGTATATCGCTATCCAACGCATGCCTGATTTGTTTTGTAATTCCATGTTACAATCAACATACTCATCTTGTAAGGGCGTGCATCTGACACAAATGACTGGTAAACTGTTGATAGATATTTTGGAACAGTGATTTATATTATTAAGTAGTGCCTCCAAATATATTCTAGTTCGCTTAGATCTACTTTGATTAGGCCCATTCGAATAATTTATATAATCAAGCCATTTGTCTTGCAACAATTAATATGAACCATTCGTTCTTATTATTTTCTGGTTTTTTTGAGCTCACATAACGTGTCCAACTTGTCATTTGACCTTGTCAACCATTCAAGGCTTTTATTCATGTATGTGCATGCCTATCTCGTTGATCATATGCCTGTCTTATTTTCGTCTGAATATATATTCTCAGTCACGCTTTATCTCTTCGACTTAGCTCAGCAGCCTTTTCCAAATCACGTAGATTAATTCGTTTTATTTGATGCTTCTGCGCTTCCATTTTTAATGTGTCCATAATGAACCTTTTTCATCACTACGAGTTCACCTTCTGATTTATAACTTTCCGAGCACAAAAGCGCGTCAAAATTGGCCCCTTACAAGTATTTTCCACTGTTCAATTTTGTAATTGCCTGTCGAATTCGTTTCTTTCACAGATAATGAATGTGATTCCACCATGACTATTGTGAATGATGAATATCTGTGTAATTTTCACATCGAACAAATTACTACAGGTTTAAAGATTTCACAGGCGATGAATCTGCGATCGGAAAGCAGCCAACTAGAACACAGTTTAAAACGACTCAGACGGATCTCGTCGGTGCTTATACGCTTTAATACCAGCAGTTATTTTTCTCTTTATTTTAGGCATTGAATGTGACCAGTGATATCAATTTATGAAAGAAAATGAAATTTAAGTTCGCAAAAGATCGATTTTATCTATCACGGTTAAAATATACGTAGTATTTTATGTCAAATGACGTTCTATTTAAAAGATAAATTTCTAAAGATGATCGATCTGACTGCTGAGCTGTAAATGTACAAACAGTTCATTAAGAGAGAGGCATTCATATGTTGTCAAAGGCATTCATTGTTTGTGATTATACCTCGATTGCTAAATACTAGGAGACGTTCGACAGAATGTTTTACCCCAAACAGGCGAACAAACAAAATGCATTGATGAAACCAGAGCATTTGCTTGATAAACCATTGTAAAAGTTAACGAATTTATTTATGGAATTTAGTTCACGAGATGACCTCTCTGTCAAACCACTATGTAAATTCATTCCGAAACACTTGTGTCAGCGTGTTAAGGGTTACTGTTCCGCTGAAATCTCTGGTCTCATTTTCATTTCTAAAGTAAGAGAAATTGGATTATATGGCTGTCTTAATTTGAAGATGTTTACAAAAACTTTAAATAATAATAATGATATCAGTTTTTACTGATTTTCTGAAATATAATACTACACAGTGAATCTTTTAAGATAATCATTATCTTTTTTCGAAAGAACATGACTGAACATTGAATAATCAGTATGGTGATGGTAGGTACATTACATTTCAATAGTTTATCCTGATAAGTACAATCAGCAAACACATTATGTGTGATATCAAATAAATTCCTGAATATGTCTCGCAAATCAATAAATGCTTTCGAAACTGCTGATAATTTCAATCAGCACGAGATCTAAATTGAATGTAAACGTCAGTTGTGCGCCATAATACAAAATTGCAGAATAAAGTTGTGTCTAAGTGGGCATCGCTTGAAACTGCATTCCTTGTCAGATAAATGACCGTACAAACTATTTTATTCATTTTGGAAAGCGTAAGAACATAATTTTCTCCAACTTGTTAAATAGACTATGATGAATGAATGATCATTACCAGAAAAAATCAATCACTTAATGAACGTCAGTAAACAGCGAATATAAATTTTAACTATTCCTCCTGAATAATGATATTTACTTCCAATCTGTTTCAACAGAATTCTGAAGTATTTAGCAAGAAAATGATATTTTACAGTGACATTAAATTCGGGTTTCTAATATGGTCAATGCGAATTATCTTGTAAAACTAGTATTTTTAAAATTATCCTCTGCATTCGTTTGAACATAAGGCGGTTTACTCATACTTTCAGGAACTGAAAGAATCGTTTTCCTGCTTGCTCAATAATAAATACTTAAACATCATTAGATAATTATTGTTTGTCTGATCAATCTGGATGATTATGAACTAGGTGAAACAAAGAATGACTGTAGAATAATGATATATATATTTTTCAATCGAGGTAAACGAAGTAAAGTACGGTTCACTGGATGACCTGGGAAAAGACTTAATCATTGAATTTATTCAACCTCTATGGTTGAGCATATAGAACATAGTGCTTATAAAGTGTCTTAACTAAACTGTCATTCTTTGTTAATAGTTTTACCCTCACAACCTAAAATATCCATAAAACTCATGTTTTGTGCATCTTTAAATTGGCAATGTATACTTTTGTTACTGCAAACACCACTGGTGTTATGAGGTGAAGCATAGCATTCACATGAAATATCTTGTCCTATTATCATTCAATGACTGTTCGACGTCATTTTTGAGTCTCTACTGAGAATGAATTTAAGTCGACGTTAGTTTACATCGACAGTGATGAACAGTTGATTATGTCTTTAAATATGGTTTAAATTGAAAATGCGAACGTCAAACGTAAGCGCATACGACATATAACATTTTCGCTTGGATCGTATTAATTGATTACGTTAAATCGCTCACGGGAGTATAGGTGTGAATGCATGACGTGGCAATCAGCTGCTCGGTAATTATTGTTACATTATAAT
The DNA here is from genome assembly GCA_944470395.2 of Schistosoma turkestanicum. Classification (NCBI taxonomy): domain Eukaryota; kingdom Metazoa; phylum Platyhelminthes; class Trematoda; order Strigeidida; family Schistosomatidae; genus Schistosoma; species Schistosoma turkestanicum. The sequence continues at coordinate 806 of CALYCR020000017.1, read as the reverse complement.
CCTAATGACTTTCACAGCAACAACAGTTCATTTCCTCATCTAACATACATTTTATTAAGGCAGATTTTACACTGAGTTTCGTTATTCAAATATTAACTGGAAAATGAGAGACCGGCTGGCTTACTTAAACCTTACGATCCGTAAGCAGTCTTATGTCGTTGGTTTACTAACTTTTGTAATACAACGTATATTTCACTGATAATCTCTAATCACCTGACCACAACCATGTCTTAATAAGGACACTGTAGTTGATTCGTGTGAATACAATTTTCCTGGTGAGATGAGTGAATAAACACACACTAAAAGGACAGGTCAAGAATTAGGTACTTTTTTACGTTTTCCTGTAGAACATTTGACTAATCTGCATGAATGAGTGAACCTGAAACTAAATCGGTAAGAACTTTGAACGAGTGAGAATCTGTACCGATAGACTTTTGCGAAGAAAACTTGATCTATGTGAATAAAACATTTAGGATTCAATTCCTTTAGCTAAGCCGTAGTAAAACGCATTAACTCTAACGCCATTTATCGCTTTTGCGTTGCTTTCATCATTCAATCAACCGGATGGACTAGTTATCAGTAATAAATTGTGGTCATAGCTAATCTCGGTAACCACTGAATTTTCCTTCAAATCAGAATTTTCGGAAACAGGTGAAGCAGGTGCACGTGTTGTAACATCTCAAATATTCTTGTTGAATTGATGTTGAACACAACATGTGCAACTACTGGAAAATTACTTTGTTCAACATGGAAACGCTGTAATTAAATAAATGGACCACATTTCATTAGGTAGGCTGATTTTATTA
>CALYCR020000016.1:0-24325 GCA_944470395.2 Schistosoma turkestanicum | reverse complement strand
AATGTTAATATTTTTAGATCGTTGTGCGAATGTTCAGTGTCATGAAAAAGCTAAATGTGACGACGGATATTGTCGTTGTACGGAAGGATTTGAGGGTGATGGCTACAGGGAGTGTAGACGTATAAGTGAAGGTGAGTAAATATGGCAAGGCATCACAACCTAATAAGCTAGCTAACATGAGGAAGAGATTTTACATGTGCATGCTTTCTTCGAAAGTAGTTAGATAGATTGTGTGTGTTTGTGTATGTTATGCTCAATGTTTAGTAAATGTGCTATCATAAATGTATTTTACTTATTGTCCTTTTGCACTAGTTAGTCGCTGTATTATCTGTCTCCGTGTAAATGTGTAGATTTATGTGTTATATAACAAGTGCTACTTGCTTTCAGTAGATGCTTTTTTAATAAATGTTTCGCAACCTTTATTCCATGGTTCGTTTTTGTGTAAGCTAGCTGAATAATTGTAATTTGATTGAAATCTTTAGTAAAATCTATAGTGACTGTTATAATTAAATGATCTTTCTTCACTTTGTCTATAATTATTGATCAGCGCTTTATCAGTAGTTTAGTTGATTCCAACAATACTTACCTCGTTAATATGTTGTATTCTCTGATTTATTTTCTGCCCAAGCTGAGTGCTGATGAAAAGATTTAGATTATTTACTGAACATCCATGACTGATTAATGAAACTTGAAGGAAGCTACATAATTTTTATCTTCTTCAACTAGAAATCCTTTCTACCGTTTCAGTAACCCCGTGTGTATATTAATCATATTTAATGAACAAGCGACATTTATTCAGAACGTAACTAATCATTGCGAGAACATTAGCGGAGTCATTTAATGAAACATTTTATTTGAATGACTGCAGTTTTGTTTTTACAAAAAGTGTAAACGGATAGTTTTATTTTCAATAAGTTCACTGCCACTAATTTAAAAAACCTGATGAGAATTTATTTAGAAGAATATTTTTCGTGTAGTAATTTTTATGCTTCAAATTCTGGTAGATAATATCCAGAGAATGTCTAGATCAAGTCTTCATATTTGAAACAGTCATTTCTTTCATAAATTAATTTAGAAAAAATTAAGAGAACTTTTTCAAAATTACATGATATTTGGTTAGTTATTGTTATCCAGTTCAATGAAAACAAGGTACAACAAAAGATTTATTAAATAGCGTTGGCCGAATGTATGCACTGATATCATAGAGGATGCAGCCACGCTCCCAAATGATCGAGTAAAGAACGAATATACACTAGAAGACAAAAACCCTATGAACAAGCAGGAGAATGCTGAAAGCGAATGTATTTTGGAGACTAAGAAAACAAGTCCATAGCACCACACTTTTCAGAAGTATGTTAAATACCTTTGTACTGAATGGAAGGCTGATTAGCAGAACAAGGTGGTTTGAATCCAAGGTCATTGTTGTTAAAAAGCAGTGTTCATACTTCACCAAAAGCCTAAACAGAATATAAACGATCGTGTCATATGCCATTAAGTTTACCAATTTAAATGTACGTGGACGCATATATGCAGTGAGGCGTTTTGATGATTTCCATCTCAAAATGACTGAGTAGGTACCAAAAATTACATTTTAATGACCTCAAAAAATCAAAGGACAAACACCAATCTTTTTCCGTTGCCATACATGTAATTAAATCACGTCTAAAGTTTAATCTTCACCCAGACTTTATGGTTTCATATAAGATTGGTCTAGAGCAAATATTTTGGTCTGAAAGTTCAGACTCTTCACCTTGATACTTACGTTGAACCTGCTGTGATAATGTTGATTTCATATCCCGAATGAAATTATTCAAGTTCTTCCTTAATTTGTTTTTCTTATCTAAATATTTGTCTAGGATGACCTATCTTTCTCCTATATATATATATATATATATACCTTATCAATTTCGCGTGCACTTAGATTTTTCGAATGTATTGCGATAATGTATTAAATGGTTATGGCAGACTTCATGTCTCCATTACATGATTCAGGTTTATATCTAGAGATGCATTCCACTGAACAAATAATGACGGACGTCGTTTTCTGAACAGCTAAATGTTGTCGTAATATCTTATTTTCAAGTATAAGAGTATAGTTACAATAAGATGTAACAATAAATAGTATAGAGCCTTGTAAAATATTAAAAGGGAAGTTGTCAGACCAAAATTGTAATCCATTACTTGGATCCAAAAACAAACCTAACGGTAGCATTCAAGGTTAGAGAAATTTCCATCATTTGGAGTAATGCTATAAACACTATCAAATGAGCATATATAAATAAAACAGTAAGTTTCGTAGAATATCCAATAATCTTCACGCAGCTGGTCTTATCAAGAAAATGCATGCAACATCATAACATATAAGCCTTGATAAAAGTTATATGACTGACTTTCTAGCATCAAGTAGTTGAGCACTGGACGTGATATACAGGCTATATGTGTGTGATATGTTTTTAAAAGCATTTTTTTTCCTACATAACCATATCTTGTATCAACCAAAGCTATATAACTTTACTGTGGATATAGATTTATGTGCACGTATTCGCTGTCATCCACAAGCTCAGTGTGAGTATGGGTTCTGCCGCTGTAAATATGGTTATAAAGGTGATGGCTATTGGAATTGTGAGCCTATTCAAAGTGGTAAGCTCTGGTGCAATCCCAATGAACCAAGAAGTCTTCAAACACCTCAGTTAAACATGTTTACTTTTTTAATTTGGATAGTTATATTATTATGTCATACATAATAATATGGGTGAAACAAACTTCTTTTGGAATGAGTTACCAATAAATGATATGATTTTGTTCTGAAACCATTGTGTTTTCATATCAGAAATTAATTGCCTGATATGATGAAATGTTTTCATACACTTCCTAAAGCATTTGTGTTTGTTATGCTCAACAAGTTTTGAAAAACAGCATGATATGCTTGCTCCTAACTGAAGTAAAATATATCCTCATTTACACTTCATGTAGTTACCTTTCTACAATATTAACTTCAGATCTATGTCGGGAAGAACAATGCCATCAGTTCGCCAGATGTGTTGAAGGTCGATGTCGTTGTTTGGATGGATATGAAGGAGATGGCTATCAGATATGTAATCTAGTGCCTGGAGGTGAGTTTAATCTTATGTATTTGTTTATCAAACTACTCGTACTACACGCTAACAGTCAAAATTATTTATCAATTTAAAAAAGGATAATATATCATGATATTCCAAAGGAATGTAGAAAAAGAGTTGAACTGGACACTAAATTACATTTCTACACATTATTTACTGCACCACATTTTGTTCAACAATTAATGTCCATAATCAACCACTGTTAACTACACAATGTTTTTGTTTGCAGCATATAGTAACAAGCTAATCTAGATTCTTAAGCTATAACCCTTCTTCCATAGTTCCACCTGATTTACGAAATGAATCATTCGTCAATGCTTTTAAGGAGATATTCTGATAGGTTACAATTATTTGTTAACAACCAGCTGAGACTATCTATTATATGCATTTATATGTGAATATAAGATGGTGTTTTGTTTCTCTATATCTTTGCTTAACTTTAGTAACATCAGCAGATTGTGGTAATTGCAATGGAATTCCTTTCAAAGAAATAGCTCAGTGTGTGGGTGGGCGGTGTGTTTGTGCCCGTGGTTTTATTGAAGTTCAAACAGGGGTCTGTATGGAATGTGTGCAGGATAATTGTCACCGAGATGCCGTCTGTCGACCGGACAATAGATTTAATGGTGCATACTCATGTCATTGTAAAGCTGGTTTTGTTGGTGATGGAGTATCAGTTTGCAAGCATGAGAGTGTAGGTACAGAGGATACTACAGCTCAACACCCCTATAACCCTACATGTGATGGAGGCTGTAGGATACGAAACTCAGAATGTGATCGATATACTGGAACGTGTAAATGTCGATCTGGTTATGATGGAGATGGAGAGAGAGGTTGCTACTGGAACTGTAAGCTATGTCATCCGAGTGCAATTTGTGATCGTGAAAATGAAAGATGCATTTGCCCATCTGGTTTTCGTGGAGATGGACAAACATTTTGCGAACAAATTCCAGTTAGACAAGGTAATTCTGGTCATCAGTGTCTTTATGTTTTAAGTAATATCTTTCTTGGTCCTTTTGTTAACAAACTATAGTTTTGTAGAGAGACTGAGATGCTGCCAGTAAAGGGAAGCTTTTATCCAAAAACTCTTCAACTTTCAGATTCATTTATATATGTTATCTAACATAAGGCAAAATATGTTTTATCATTAACTACTTAGCTGTTTTAAAGTTATAAGCGATTGCTGTCTTCGAAAAATAACATGATTACTGAATATAATACACTTGTATTATTTTCTCATTATCATTTCTTGCCTTCAGATTCCTTGAAAGTCCGAATAATGGGAGAAGGTGAAGTAATGCATATAACAGACATTTCTCATCCACTGCAATTAAGATGTTTCGTAACTGGAAGTGATCAGTCATATTCCGGTCAATGGATTCAACCACATTCTGCTCAAGAAGCGATAATAACTAAAACCAGACAACAAGATGGCTATGAAATTTCCCTGCATATAAATCAACCTACAATAACCGATAGTGGGCGATATGAGTGTCGTGCTGGGAATGTTGCTGCTTTCATAGATGTAAATGTGGAAGAATCATCGAGTATGTCTGTAAATTAAATTTTTAAAAAAAATTTATAATTTCTGGTTAAATGAATTTCAAAATTTCAAAAATTTGATTTTGATAATAAGTTGGATATAGTTTTGAGAGTTATCAATGTTAGACTACCATTAGAAACCTGGTCTAACAATCATTGACTGATAATTTGAATGTGTAAAGACACTAATCTCCATAACTATAATTGAAAAAATAATTCAGTTTAGTTTTGCATTCATTTTTCATTATTCCTTTCAAGATTTCAATGGAGCATTTATCTGTGTCGTAAATGTACATTATGAATATAAACTCCATATATTTGAATTGTAAGGAAAAAAAACCTGTTTGTAAAAGTCTCTGCGACCGTACAGTAAATAAATTCAACATTTCATCTGGCATTCTGATTTAAGCATTTTCAAGGAAACATAATGAAATACAGAAATAACCAAATGTATAACTATGTGGGTGATGGGGTTAAATGTGTGCTTAAAACAGTGTTCACTCATGTTAACAATGTTGATAGTGAAACTTTTTGGGCCGTGCCACACAAGTGATTTCAGTCACATGAGAATCCTACAAAAAGGTTTGTTTCAGACAAAGAAAGATTAGTAGCTGAAGTCCTACAAATATGAGTAAATTTAAACAAAATTAATAGGCCAGATGGAAGACAATTATCTGTTTCACGAAAACTAATAATTTATCAATTAACATGAACATTTTGCATTTTACTTCACTTAATCCATCTCTTATTATATCAACAACAACGATTAATTCCACTTGTTTTGACCAATTAGTTTATTCTAATATTCAATGAACGATTAATTAGATCAAGACAATAACAAATATTTGTTAATAAGCAGAGATGGAAAATGATTAGCAGTAGAATTCAGGATGCGCGTTTCGTCCTATTTTGGACTCGTCTTCGGCTGGATTTACCTGCATCCCAGAGTTTTATGTTCACTCCGAGACTCAAACCCAGCACCGTTACCTTTTAACATCATTGCATTATCCATTTAGCTACTGAGTTCAGATAATCAATCGCTTGTGTAATGAGATGAAGTTTAATTCATTTGTATTGGTTGCTTGAATCTTCCCATGTAGGACTGCAATTGATCAGTTTTTTTCTTGGCGTATCTGCATCGTGTAAGGATTTTCTCAATATTGCTATTAGTCGTAAATATTATCTATCTCTACATATAATTAATCTTCTTTCTAAAGATATTAATTTTAATTTTATTATTTTGTCCATTTTTAATGAAATAACAGTCCGCATTTATCACATTAAATCATCTTATTAAGTTCACAGTTATCAACCATTACGTTTTATTCAGAAGTGTTTTAAGTGAACAGAAAATTGATTTTAAATAATCTTTAAGTAATAAAATATTCTAGTTGTATTTATGATTTCAGGAGTAAATCAGTTTCAAAAATACCTTCAATTTATTTCAAGCATGATGACGATCGTGAAATAAATTTACACAATATATGAGGAATAGTAGCATTAAAATGTTCCCTGATTAGTGTAATTCTGCCTTTTAACAATCTTTAAATCTGTTATAATGATGAGACTAAAAAACAGTATTAAAATTTTTGGCCGATTTGATTGTTAAATATATAAAATATATGTTTCTTCTGCTAAATTCTTATAGTTCCTTTCACTGTACTACTGACAAGTGATGATGGAATTTTGATGACACAATCTACCGATTCTAATATCAGCAAAGCTACTTTATGGAATATTGGTAAGTGATATATAAGGCAGTATGGTTTATGTGAAATACTATTTAATAAATATATTTGATCATACTAGTTAATTTGATCAACGTGTCAGCTCTATGCCCATTTACAATTATGAGCTTTGCTATCGATAGATATAGTTTACTGTATCTCACGTTTTTCCAAATATTCGACAATAACTCCAATTAAATTAACCTTGATTAATTTTCGGATAAAATACCTTGACAAGAATATGTGTTACCAGATAACTGGAAGAGTCTGACATGAATGAATTACATTTTTCAAATCCGCTTCGTCTTTTCATTGTTCTATTCAAACTTACTGAACTGTATTCGAATTGAAAATTTAGCCACACAAATATTTCAAGCGTAATTTTGATTAACTGGATTTAATATTTATGCATTTTTGAAAATAACATTACTGAATTTAATGTAACTCTATGACTAAATAGGAGGCTTCAAACTAATTCATATGTTTGCTATTTATTGAAGACGAGCATAATATCTATAAAAATAAAGTTGATAGGAATAGAGACGGGATAAAAACATGTAGGATTATAAAGAATCATTGTAAAGTATCGTTAAGAAATAATTTTCTGGTAACAAGTGAAAACTTCATACTAATAATTCAGTTACAATTTCAAAATACATATTGTATCATATTCTAGTAATGCACTAACTAATTTTAGGAATTAATCTCACTACCATGAAGTACCAGAAAGCTGTTTTATTCAAATTCGATGTTTTTCAGCCAACCTCTATGTGAACAAAATGTGAAAAATGATCATTTAGCATGTAGCTATTAACCATAGGATGGATTTGTGAAGTTCTAGTATTAGACAGTAATTAGTCCAGTCTGACTGTTTTAAAATTCAAACGTAAGTCACTGAAATATTGTCTTACACTATGGCGGATCAACCGAAATCGGAAAGTAAATAACTAGAGTTTGAACGAGAGATTTGTATGCATCACTATCGACTAGATAAGTAAAAGTACTAAATATGATCCGATATGTGCTTGTAGATGTGTAGTGCTGAAAAGTTCAAAAACTATGATGTGGAAATCATTGGGCATTAATCCCTTATTGTGAATGATTGACCGTTCTATGTTAATTTTGGCATAAACTAACTTCAAATGAACCAACTTCCACAAACTTCCGATCTTTGTTTCTTGTATTAATCAGATGATGTAAACCTGAGATAGTACTAAGTCATTTAAACACGATTGATCAAAATATCTTAAAACCGGAGTATTTAAATGTCAGTTCAGTAATTTATTGCAGACCAGTTACGAATATCATATTTTATCCTCATAAGAGTCTCCAAATGTATCATTTTTAAATTGATCTACTTTATCCATAAACATTAACTTTTCAGACTATTTTCTTTTAAGTTAAATTTTATCTTTAATGTAATGAGTAGGCATTTGTTTCTTTTAATCTATTCAGCTGAAAACAACAAATATGGTCGTGTCTCCATGGTTGGTGATTGTAATAATCAACGAATTATCTACACATCTGATTATGGTCATGCTATCCGATGGGGTGATTCAAACTCTGGACAAAATAAATTAGTAACAAAAGAAATTTACACGTCCCAAGTCAGTCGATTTCGTAATTTAGCTGCAGATTCATTGTCTGGAAATGTATTTGCATGGGATGAAGCCTATGGAAAAATTATGGTATTTAATCCTGATAAACCAAATATTTATTATACACTTGGAAATTTACATAGTTTAACTTCTTCGGAACAACAGAATTTCGCTGGACTAGCTTTACATTCTACATTAGGGTAAGCAAAAAAGGAATATTGATAGGTTAATACATATTAAAGTTTTCTAGATCTGTAAGTAACGTACGTTTTATGTACCCTGAGTTCTTTACAAGATTACAAAACTTGGTAGCTGATATAAATACTTTAATGCTGTAAAACTTTTTATTCGGAATGTTTTAATTAGAAACCTGTGATTGTGTGTAAGTGTCAACATTTTCTTGTAATAACTTAGTATAACTAATTATCCTTAACTCCTGAAGCTCACCATTATCTTATCTTCAACTTTAGTGTAACTAATGTATAACTTAACACTAAAAATTACGAAAACAGAATATTTTAATATAAAAAAAGTCAAGCTACCTAATTTCTAAACGAAATGAATAGTTAATAAAAATCTTTCTGTTGATACTGCGCTTATGTGAGAAGGTGGCAGCACAAAATTTGTTAATTGTTTCTTTTTTTAAACGTACATATATATTTACTTATTGATTTATTTTTACGACTAAAAACAGTCTTATGTACTGGGCAATATACACAGACGGTTGGAGACCGAATGGTACAATCCAAGTAGCTTCAATGTCCGGTGAAAATGAAGAGCAATTATTACAATTAACTGGTGAGCCATTAGCAATTAGTATATCACCAGCAACACCAGTGAATGGTAATTCCGCTGGAAAATTATGTTGGATGCAAAGATCTTCTAAAGGAATGTATGGATTAGTTACGGAATTACACTGTGCACGATTAGGTCAAACAGGAAGAGAGATATTAACCAATGAGAAAATAAGAGAATTTAGTCCTTCTGAAGAACCATCATTTGGTATGACACAATATAAAGGAACATTATTATGGACAGATGCTTCAAAGTAAGTACATTTTGTAATAAATGTATAGAATAAATGAGTTGAAACAGCTTGCTTTTTAGAAGATTATTTATCAATCAAGAAATTTTACATCATAGACTGCATTCAATTAGTTACTACACTACGTGTTTAATAATAGACAAATAAACCATTGAATGATCTTCACTTCCTGATAAATTTACATCAGAATGCGCATGGTCTTTATGTTCATCATTAAACGGATCAACATAAAATTCAGTTTTCATAAAGCAATTTTTTAACGAACGAAATATGCCAACCTTCAAGCTTCTAAAAAAAATGTTGTTTCCACCTATCAGCGACAACAGGAAACTGCTTTATCATGAATTTTCTCTTCTTGATGTAGATATAGATCACATTTACATAATAACCTTAGGATTTAGAACGGCAACTTCTCGGCTCTTTTAATCAATATGAAGCTATGGTACTTATAACACCCAATCGGAACAAATAATAGGTAGACCAATCTTATAATCACCTCCTACTACTTAGTACTCACGAAAATCGAAGGAATTTTCTCTCTACCTGTAAGTCTTCTCATACGGCTACAGGTTTACAGCCTGCATGAGGGAAGTCCAACTCACTCCTATCATTTGACGGGGTGTTCTTCCTGCTTAGAAAAGTTGAAAACTGAACTGATAATCAATCACATTATTTTCGATGATCAGTATGGTTCAAACTAGTATTGGAACAATGAAAAAACGGTTTATTTATAGATTCAGATAAAGCTTTATCCAATGATACATCTACACGTATTAATTTTACCCTTGTTTCAGTTAATTTCAAAATGTTTTCAACCTCATTAGTTTACTATCAAAATATAAACAGTTTAAATAATAACTTACGATATATTATTTGACACACTATTAAAAATTTTCCAAATATTTATATTTCTCCTTAAATTTAGGACAGTGTATTACTCTATTAATCCTGATCGCCGGATACGTGTGCGTTATGTCTGTTGTTCCAATCGTTTCCAAGCCCTATCAGTATTAGGTGATTGTCCACAAGGTAATCTCAGATTTCTTTAAATTTATTCTACATTAATCAGTAATAAGTTTTTAACAGATAAATTTTTATTGAGATCTTATAAAAACAGGTTTAAACATGCCAATTGTATCTGAATTCACTTTATAATGTTACATAATACATTTAGCTTCAATCAAGTAACCAAGCAAGGGTTTTCCATAGCTGGACAATAGCCAAGTGACTATGCTACGACTCACTTATTGACAGCTTTTTTATTTGTGGAGAATATTGTACACGGATTTACGCACCCCGATTTAACTCAGTCACGTTTGGAATTGAATGAGAAAGCCAAGTTGAATACCTAGTGTGAAAACTTGAAGTTAACTGCACACCTTTTAACCACATAACAGTCAGACAAAACACTTGGTGAACAAAGTAAACTTGAGACTTAGTCAGAAGTTGGATCTTGTAGCTTAGTATTAAGAGCAACACGTTAGTTACTTGGAGATAAATATTTCGAAGACAAATATGACGGAAAGCCTTCAGCATACGCACGTTTTCTACTTTAATAGACCGTGTTTCACAAAGGGAACTGATGTTCAGTATGCACACACTTTGGTCAGCACAAGTATGGTAGGACGGAGCGAATTGATGCTCGGTAGAATAGTCGTTTGGTTAGTCGACGGATATCCCAGCTAAGCCATAAGTGACGAAGTTTGTCAAAAACCAATCGAGCCTTGTGTATCTGTGCTGAAATTTCGTCAGTCACCAGGTCATTAGTATTGATGAGATAAATGAAGCAGCTGACAGAGTAAACTACTCCACTGCTTATCACTAGTTCAGGAGCCGACAAAAGCCAATCCTGAAGCAACAGTTTGCATTTGGAGGGAAAGAATCGCATTTCCAATGTGCTTTCACTGTTGTTTAAAGTGGTCATTAGACTGCATTTTGTCAGTGTCTAAAAGATAGTTGAGCTGATCCCACAGTGTAATTCCTGTCGGTTTAATTTCTTTGTTTAAGAGTGAATAATAGTCGGATTTCTAATACCAGTTTCTTTGATGAGTCTGAACAGTTGTCTGCTGTTATGTATCGCCGCCGCCTTTTCCATCTCCGTTGCCTTCGTTACCAACCATTGTTCGCGATCATTGAGTAGGATTTTCACCAGCCTGTGTTTAAGCTACCTTCGCTCATCATCGAATTCAGCGTCCAACGGGATGAGTTTCCGAGCATCTGTCAGTTCAAAAGATGCCACCGAAATCCACAGCTTCTCCATAACCTTTTGGTTTCCACAACCTTTCGGATATTATTACATAATGTTTAGGGGGAGCATCGTTTACATAGTTGTCTAACAGTTTTTCTGGCTTTGTATCGTTAAGCAGAACTTTAACAGGTTTCCTTGCTGTGGCTTTGTTACATCCAATAAAACGTAGAGAAATACGTCCCCATACTACAGCATAACCCAAGTCTGAACATGTGCTTCAGAATGAGCAGCAGTGTTCTATCGAGCCTCTTCAGTGGTGGCTGATAGCGACATGGTTCATTTGGGTCTAGCGTTGAGAAGACTTTGGAGGTCGTCACGTCGAAATGTGTTTCCCCATGATAAAAGCTGGAGTTTCCCAGAGATAGGTGGTTACCTGAGCACAGATGAGATCGATGGTGGCCATCACCTGCTCTCTAAACTGCAACATCGTAAGATTCACTCAGGTGACTTTCCATTTCGCTTAATTTCCCCATTTGAGCACCAAAATCACCAGCCACGACTATTATATCAGAGCGGTTAGCTTTTTGAAGGTTGGAAAGCTTTCCGTAAACTCAACTTTTACCTGATCTGAACGGCAATCAGCGGGAGCATAGGCATAATCAACGAAAAGGAGACGGCGAGTATCCTACTTTTTCCGAGTTCTCACAGTCCCGTTTAAAAGGACAGAGCACAATTGCCCATCTAATGGAATCCAGTCTAAGAGTTAGTCCTGCATGTGAACTCAATGCTATACCTACGCCAGCACGCCAGTCACTCAAATGCGTCACGACATAAGCCCCCATTTGGAACTCCTAAGGTCAAAGGAGAAGAGGAAGGTCAGGGAATATATCACGCCGAGAAATGGAGATAGAAATGAGAAGCATGAACAAAAATTGGATAGAACTGGAAAGGGAAGCCCAGGACAGAGTTGGTTGGAGAATACTGGTTGGCGGCCTATGCTTTATTGGGGGTAACAGGCGGAAGTAAGTATTGAATGAATGCACCTGTGCCATTGCAAACGATTTTGAGCGATGTCGAGTCATCATCCGATTAACAGAAATTCTAAAAACTTTATCCATTCTAATCATCAACTTGGTAATAGATTACTTTTGTTAGCAATTAGGATTCCTATCATGGTTAGTGAATGGATTATCATTATGATTGTGATAAATATTGTCATTCATTTATTCTCACTAATATAATATTTGCTACGATTAAAATTATTCAGAACATTTATTGATGGTATTCATTTTCTTTATTATTCAACCATTTAGCTTCAACTAATCCATGCACTTATTCTAATGGACGTTGTCGTTTTATTTGTTTACCGAATGATGGTGGTAGATCACGTACATGTGTATGTCCAGATAATGAGCCTGGATGTCATAAAGAAATGTAAAATGTATCAATTATAACTAAATGAAATGATAAATCCATTTTTATCCCAGTTCATATTTTTCAACTTATATCCACCTTATGTTTATGTTACTGATGTCGTTCAATCTTCAAAGCTCTATGTTATTCACACAATGATTCGTCAGTAAATTTAAATTTCCTTTTTACAATTTCAATATCATACGTTACGTTTAGATATTCACAAAAGTTGTTTTCGTTTAAAATTCAAACATTGTTTGGTAAGGTTTATTCTTGAAATGCAAATCTTTGTCTTACATTTTAGAACACTTGCATGTTGTATTTTATTTTACTTATCTATGTCAATTGGAAGAGTTACAATGAAAATAGGTTAAATAATCTAAAATAATTTTATCTAATTAACTGCATTCGTATTCGTCAACTTAAAGCTGATATTCATTAATTGAATACTTTTCTTAGAACTAGTTTCTTATGTATTATTCAAACTTCGGTGTCACTATGTGCTAATAAATTACGTTCAATAATTAAACAAAACTTGTTTTTGTTATATCCACACAATTTGTGGTCAGTATGAGTAGTTTAGTAAATTCATTGAATCACGAACTATTCTTTGCCAGACCTGGAAGTCCAATATTTTTTGTGCATTATGAGTACTAATGTAATGAAAGATGGCCGCCCGGATAGGATAAGCAGTTTATCCGAAGACATAATCTTCTAATTAAAAAGTGTACACTTTATCATAACATATACATTTGCGAAACAAGCGTAATCTTGTCTGTCTTCCTCCATAAATCTTCTACTCTTCAAAACACCCAGATCGCGCCATAAATCCGTATCCAACACTTCTGTTTTCGGCCGCAACTTCAGGGCGACACTCTGCTGCACATTCACTGCATACTACTTACAAGCTCCGCTGTAAGTAATACACACTACACCAGTACTTCACAACTCTCTACACTCAACATATGTAAACTGATTTTGCCATAGTTTTTCAATTTAATTATTAAAGGAATACGCCACTTTTTACATCTGTAGTACTTATGATAAAACTAGATAGAATTTTATTTCAAAACACAGATAAAGTTTATAAACAATTATTCCTAAAAGTAATCGAACCGACTTGAACACGAAAAATTTCGTCACACAAAATTTTTACGTTATTATAGAGAAAATAACATGTATGACAGTTGAACTATTAATTGGTCAAAACTATTGGTGTGGTGGTTTACCCGATACTAACTACTTGAAAATCCACATTTATTACTTCGAGTATCAAAAGAGTAAGCAACTGTGTCGATAATGTCTCAATGAATAAACTGCTTACATTTGTGTAAATATATAATGCAAAATAATTATGATTATTTTGTATCTAACACATAACAGAAGGAAAATAATGAGACCTGAACAACTAATAAAATGTTTTAAGAAGATAGCTAAATATTTAACTAGAGGAGTATAATCATTACTTAATAAAGAAACTAAGAACTGATCGATACACAAGTAGTATAACGTATATTATTCAGAGTACAACATATAAAAATATAGACTGAAACTGGGGCAGAAACTTTGTAAAAATTCAAAGATATATAGCAGAAAGAATTATTGTAAACAGTATCCGATTACGCAGTATGTAATAGATTCCGTAAGTTAGTCTTTGATCAAAACCATTTTCGCATCAAACATATTTTGAATTACAGTCATAGAAACTTAACGTTAGAAGTGAATTACCGTACTGAATAACATCACTATCGTAGTACACACATTGAAGAAATAAAGAATACTATAATCATGTTCATGGTTGTACAATTGTCATGGACTGAGTCTGTTTTGACTGTACTCAGACGTAGGCTGCTTAAAAGCATCCTAATTATCATAAAAACGTATGGTTCAACACTATGAACAAGTGCATTCGAAAATCACAAGCGTTGACCTAAACAACAATCCTGATTGTTAGTAATGTAGAGCGGCCATACCATTCACTCGAATATGAATATTGTTACTAATGAGTTCGAGTGCTTACACAATCAACAAATGAGAAGACTGAATGGTAGAAGAAATAAACCTTTGTGAATATCATTTTACGAATAGGAATTTTACGGTAAAGTTTGTAAACTAACAGGTATTGTTGATCAAGCTTTCTTTCAAGCAATTTAAATATGATAAATAATACACGTTTCTGCCCATCAAATATAGATAACGATGTCATTAGTACAACTAGTATTCTAAAATAAGACAAGCCCTTATTAAGAAGAAATTTTAGCCCATCAAAAGGATGTTTTCAAGCGAAGTATTCAGACAGCAAAGATGTTTGTTAAATGAGGAAATCTGACTTTAGCCATATCCTATAAATGAACAGCAATTAAAGGAGCTTCTGTTATCTGTCTATGTTAGCCATGTCAACGATTTAAGAACGATTGACAAATTCAGTGGTTACTTAAGTTTAGTGACTACTAATTTACAGTAAAAATAGCACAAATCAAGAAAATCATGCATAAATATATATTTATATTTACCTAAAAGTAAGAATAGAGTACAAAAATAAGGTCAAAGAATAATTTATGTACATTGTCGAAGGGCTGAATATTCATCCCAGTTAAGTACCTTTTGATCTTTAGGAAGAGATGTCTGTGAAATAAAATCGGCAATCTGTGCTGCAGAGTTTGATTGAGTTAAATAATCGAATTTTTCCGAAACATCATCAACTAATGCTGTACAGTTTTGAGCGGGAGAATCAGCCAATAAAATGGATTCATCTAACTTATCAGCTATACTCCCACTTTGATGTTTCCCTGATCTTGGTTTTGGCAATATAATGGATAGATAGGTACCGACATTAACAGTACTTCCATTCCCTATTAAAGGAGTTAACTTTACTCTTGACGTTAAATTGTTTAAACCTTCCGAGCTAGGAGGATTGGGTTCGTTTTTCTGAATGTCTAAAGAATTATTGACCTCCAAAAGATTGCCTGGAATGCCACATGATACAGGATGATTTATTCCACGATCACAAATAGCATAAGCCAGAATATCTGTAGATTTATACAAAACATGACCGCCATGTTTACGACGGCCCTTGACTTTGTTTTTCAAACGATTTAAGCCATTAGAAACCTGAAATGAATGAATAAACACAAAATTATAACATACTAAATATGTCAGTGTTGGATAGTGAATGTATTTGCAATTTAATAAATTTAACCCATATTACGAGACAAACAGTCATAAGGCAATTTAGTGCTAAGATTATTGTAATCCCATATTTGTGTCACTAATTAACCACTTACTGAATCATTTTTATTGTTAATTGCTTATTTGATTGAATTCATATTAATATGAACCAAGTCAGTCAGAAAGCTACAACGTAGAACTTGGTACGTACCTACACCAGTTCAAGTTGCCACACCGCATCACAGAGACGAAATTGTCAAGTCAAATCCCATAGTAGTAGAGGTATTAGCGGTAATGGAAAAGACTAGGGTTCGAAAAAATGAGTCGGGAATTATAATTCAGTGAAATAAATCTACAAGGAGAAAAAACAGTCAAGAGGGATTCAGAAGATTAGAATTTGAGAGAAGACAAACAAAAGATGCACCGGCGCCATTGCAAACGATTTTGAGCCATGTCACTCAAAGTCTTAAAGCATCGGTTACAATTGTCTAGCGGACCTCAACCAGGTAGTCTACATCTACCAACATGACTGAATCCAGTTGTTAGTGACTTCATGGATTTCTGCCATGTTTTGACTTGGCCGCCCCTAGCTTTCTTCCAACCTACTTCTACACCACAAAACATAGCTCGTAGAGGCATTAGGTGGTTGGGCATACATAACGCATGTTCCAACCACCTCAACCGATGCAGTTTCACTAATCCATCAACTGATCTGCCATCCTTAACTCCTACTCGTATCCTAACAACAGCAATTTTTACTCGATAGTCCCAGGATAAATGAGCTATGTCATGTTTCACCACCATATATTGGGACGGAGAGAACTTCTGCACAGTACACTCGTCCTTTGGTTAGCAAACGGGTATCGCGCCTACGCCACAATTGACGCAAGTTGGCAAGAGCCAATCGAGCTGTCTGTATCCGTGCTGAGATTTCGTCAGTCACCAGGCCATCGGCCCTGATGAGACCCCCCAGATAAATGAAGCGATCAGCACGCTCAACTAACTCACTCCCTATCAGCAGATCAGATTTCGATGCAACCCAATCCTGAAACAACATTTCGCATTTCGACGGGGAGAATCTCATCTCGAAAATTCTTGCATTGTTGCTTAGGATAGTCAGAAGACTGAATTTTGTCAGCTTCTTCACCAAATAGAATTATGCCATCGGCATATTCTAAGTCAACAAGCGAGTCTCCTGGTAGAAGGTCGACGATACGAAGATAAAGTGTCGTATCTAAGAGAATGTCAATGAAAAAGCTAAACAGTAATGGAGAAAGTGGACAGTCCTGACGAACACCACTCAAGGTAATCAATTCCGATTACAGTTCTCCATAAGCTCTTACTCGACCAGTAGTGCTCAAGTACAGAGCTTGTTTGAGGTTAATGTACTTCTTTGGTACACTTTTTAATGACAGACAGTGTCACACAATCAAATACTAAAACCAACGTTGTGATTCATTACTTGTTGAATATCATTTCATACTATAATGAAAACCTATTTCCCAACTTTGCTACTGTGACATGAAAAACCATAGTTTCATATCTTATGTATACATATACGGTAATCAGAATCCGAACATAAAATATGGCCAAGCAAATGAAAATTTCTAGAATTTCAAGATCTAAAAGTGCCTCGAAACTACCCATTAAGATACTTACATTTTATGTCTATAAGACTTAGTATTAGCGAACAGTAATTGGTCAGTCGATCAGTTATAACCAAACGGTCTAAAACGAATTTGAGTCCGCCTAGCTTGTCGCAAGATGAATGGTATGGAGAAATACTTAAACTCCGTATCTGGATGATAAAGAATTTATGAACCTAAACTAATGTGACATTTTGGACCGCAACGTCCAACGTATCTAATCATTGATAATGATTAAACCAAGATTTGGTATAAGTTCATGAAATAATTGAATGTGGTTCTGAGACATTAGTAGATGCAGAATACTGCGCGATAGCCACAATAAGTGATCAGAGACATCAGGCAACATTTCCGCGAATTAGTCACAACAGAAATTACGATTTATCTTCCTATAGATATAGAGTTTTAGTATTCTCTAATACACACCATTTTATTATCATTACGAACCATATCCTCAACGTTCAGTCAATGACTTGATGGACTAACATAACATTTGAGTTTAGTCACTGCTAGTTTTCTTCTGACACTCCTTTACCAACTAAAATTGAATATCAAGGTAGGAGATGGTTAGAGTTAGGCACCTAACCACCTCAGTCGATGAAGGTCCACATATTCATCAACTGAATTCAGTCGTAATTCAGCAAGTTTTGTGGACGTACTTGTTAATATTTTTGTGAACTACAACAATAAACATATTTTATGGTAATGATTAGAAATGGTTTGAATGTACACTTAGTCCCCCAAAATAACTGGAAAAAATCCATGTACTGAGGTGGATTAGAAGTTAAAGGAGTCGGCTTCAAACTACTATGGTTTGGTGTCAAGGTATCGATCGGCTAAAAAAACATCACATCTTAAACAAAAATTGGAGTTAAATCGCGTGAATAACTGGCAGTTCATCAAAGGATTACAGTGTGTCAATAAATATTTCTTAAGCGTACTAACATTATATATGCTGATACAGATTATCAAAAAACACATTCATTAAATTTCCACTCACAGAAGAAAAAGGTTATTGTTTAAATAGTCATATACACTGAAACTGTGATGAAATTCATGCAATAAAAATCTAAACTACAATATTAAAAAAAAGGCGGAGACATTAAATAAATTCGTTCACCATCAATAACCTGACATAAATACAAAATACTTGAGAAAAAGTAATATTTACCTGATAATCTACTCCTAAAATTTCGTGTGTTAGCGAAGAACAGACACCAGATGAGTCCACGACACATCTTTTGAAAATATGGTGTCCACAAGCAAGACCAACGACACACAAAGTATTGCTATGTCTTAGTACACAGATATCGTTTTCTAACTCTCCACCAACATCAACTAAATAGAATGCATTGAAGTAACGCTCTACAAACCGTTGTGTACGGTTATCAACTAAGAATCCATTATTTGCGACTAACAAATCTGATTGAAGTCCAGAGACAGATCTTTGTGTTTGTGTGCTTAAAAACCAATCACATGTTTCGAATTCCCCTTCTTTGTATTTTAGCGAAGTCATTACGAAGCTGAAATTAAACGATTCTTGTTTAACATAGATAAATATGCTATTTATTTTGTGTAAAATACAGTAACACCATCCACAAATGACCTTCAATCAGTCAGTAAGTAAGCTACAGAGTAGAACTTCGTACGTATGTACATCAATTCAGGTTGGCACAACATATCAGCACACAGAAATCGAATTGTTAATTCGAATCCCATAGTAGTAGAGGTGGTAGAAGTATTAGAAGTAATTGGAAAGATCATGGTCCGATATATTTTTCAAGAGGTATAATCAAGTGAAATAGATTTGAGACGCGAAAGATGAATGTCTTCGGGAGTTTAGATAGGAATTTTGGAGAACATAAAGAATGAATGCACCTGCGCGATTGCAGATGATTTTGAGTTATGTCATGTAAGGTCTCGGTTACTTTCGTCTCGCGGATCCCAACTAGGTAGTCTACACGTACTGACTGAAGATCATGGGTAACTGAAGTGTCGCTGAATGCCAGTCGAACTGATCCCTAAAGTGCTCTGCCCTTCGATCCAATCTCCTCAATTGGGAATGAATAATAAGCTTACCCTTTTGTGAAATGGTCTCCCTTACTGCCAGATTACTAATACCGGTTTCCTAGATAAGTCTGAACAGTTTACTAGTACCTACCACCTCAGCCTTTTCCAGCTCTCTCGCTTACTCTACCCAACTAATGTTCACGATCATTGCGTTGGTTTTTTGTCAGCTTGTGCCTAAGCTGACCCCGCTCCTCATCATACTCAGCACCAGACGGGATCAGCTTCCTAGCATCCATCAGTTTAATAGATGGTACTGAAATGCACTGTTTCCCCATAACCTTATGGTTTACCTTACTACCAGACATCACTACTATTTTCACAGCCTTTCGGATATCATTCCAAGCCGCCTCAAGATGGAAATCACCTACACGGTCGCCCAACCGTTTTTCTAGTTGTTCTTGAAATATATTCTTAGCTTTACTATCATTAGGTAGAACCCTAAAAGGTTTCCCTGCAGCGTTTTTCTTACGTCCAATAAGACGCAAAGAAATAAGCGCTCGCACTAGAGCATGATCTGAATCTAAGCATGTGCTCCAGAAAGAGAGAAAATCTTCTGTCGAGCCTCTCCATCGGTGGTTGATAGCGATGTGATCTAGTTGAGTCCATGGTTGGGTCGGCTTCGGGGGTCGCCAGGTCAAGAGATGTTTTCCTTGTGTTTAGAGTTAGTATTTGCTATTAATAGAAGATTGTCTGAGCATAGTTGCAGCAGACAGTTGCCATTATCTGTCCTGTGAGTCTCAACACCATAAGGTCCACCCAGGTGTCTTTCAGTTTCGCCTAGTCCACCTACTTAAGCATTCAAGTCACCAGCCACTATTACTTTGTCAGAGAGCCTAACTGTTTGAAGGTTAGAAAGGTTTTGGTAAAACTCATCTTTGATCACGTCCGAGCTGCAGTCAGTGAGAGCGTAGACAGATATGATGAAGAGGCGACGGCGAGCGTCCATCTTTCCGAGACCTTACCGTCTCGTTTAGTCAGACGGTGCACAGGCGACTATCGACTAGGATCCAATCTAAGAGAGCTAGTCCTGACCTAGGACTTAATATTATACCTACACCAGTGAGGCAAAGGGAAGCAGCAGTAGGGCTTCCAGATATACGGAGAGTAAATCAGGACAGTCCTCTATTTGGAAAAGGTAATGATTCTACTTGGGTCCTGTATGCGCATTTCGGAGACGCAGTGTACATAGAAAGCGCGAGATTCTTAAGTTCTAGCTAAGGAAAACTGTTGTCCAATTTGGTATGAGGTTCGAACATTTAAAGCTCCAATATATAGTTTAGAACAAGGATTTAGGAGACCGGAAATAACGTTTCGCGTACTCGAATTGTTTGCATTAGCGGCGCGAGATGATAAAGTTAGGTGAGAATGTTTTGTCATGGAGGTAAGAGGGCTATAAAAAATGTAGTGAAAGGATATGATTCTGACTAGTTTGGTCTCGTATGCTGTTACGAATATGAGAGTGGATGTCACTTCCCAGCTACCCACACCGTGAAAGGGTATTTCTTGAAGAACCTGAAAAAGAAGTTGGATTAGTGGTCTCAGAGACCTGGGAGCGTGACCGCAGAGCCCAAAGGACAACTTTTTGAGGCCGGTCACGCACGGCCTCTTAGTCAGCGAGTTAGTTACAATGAACAACTTCGTATGAACGTACATCAACTCAAGTCGCCACACCACATTAGCACGCGATCGTCAATTCAAATCCCATAGAAGAAGTATTAGCAGTAACCGGTAAGACCACGGTTTGAAGATATCACTCAAGAATCATACTTCGGAGAGATAACTTAAGAAAGAGAAAGATAGAGATGATGAGGAAATCAGATTAGAATTTGAGAGAACACTGAGTGAATACATCTGTGCCATTACGAAAGATTTTGAGCTATGTCGTTCAAGGTCTCTAACCATCGATGAAATTATTACGATCTTACATATATTTTACCAAGACTAATAAAACAACTTTATAGAACTCATCATCATAAGACTGAAACAAGCAAACTTTAAAAGTAACTAGCTCTCAGTGCCTTAAAACACTTATTATGATTTGACAGTTACAACAGACATTAAACTAAACCGAAAACCAGTATAAATACCTACGTTTCAGCACTTTCCGTCCATA
Organism: Schistosoma turkestanicum; assembly: GCA_944470395.2. Classification (NCBI taxonomy): domain Eukaryota; kingdom Metazoa; phylum Platyhelminthes; class Trematoda; order Strigeidida; family Schistosomatidae; genus Schistosoma; species Schistosoma turkestanicum. The sequence goes on along the minus strand of CALYCR020000016.1, from coordinate 2,699 downwards.
AAGTGCATCAATTGGTGTGACGTACACGTTTATTTTATGCGGTAATAACCCTACAACCGCTAAAATTATTCCAATTTCCAATATCTTCTTAATGAGCTAGTATTAACCAGTTGATTTCTTTGCGCTCGCTTTTAGTCGATTGGATGGTAGTTTATCCTTTTAACCTCACTAGCTTTAGTCAGTTGGCAGTCCATTATGAATTTGAACGTCAAGTGATTTGAGTGCGTTTACCTCAGGGCAGTAGAGTTCCTAGATATCAGCAACTAAGTCAGTTGGTCGCAACGTTTAGAATAATGAGGAGAAAATTCTAAGGCTAATGATATTTCAAGACTGTTTAAATGAATAATTAAGTTGATTGGAGGTGAAAATTTTGAGACAGGATAGGGGCATAAGCAAAGACAATACACAAGATAGAAAAAGATAGTGATCTGGGGAAATGACATTTATAACAAGCGGGAAGTTTCGATAGATCCACCAGGTACAGTTGTTCTAAACTGGAGATGACAATCCGTATACGAATATATGTTCATCAAGTTCCCTCTGAAAGCCATCCTCTGAATGATTTGTAGTCCAAGTTAGTTAGTTAGTCCAAGCGGGGCTAACTCTTTCTCAGAAAAATTCAGCACGTAACAAGTTTTACGCACTTTGATGTGCAATTTTTCAAGGACTACCTCGAGGAGCTTGGTGATATTTTGGCAACATGCGAGTGCTGGGATGATTCGATACTGGAGATATACGTCTCCTTCAGGAAGAGGTTTGACAAAATTGTGAACCTCAAGGTGTGGCCGAGCATATGTTTTATAGAGATTAAGAATAGTCTAAGAACCAAGTTTTCCTCGCATAAGAATAAGAGCTACGTTTGCGTTGGCTTCATCCCTTGACAATTAGAAATGCGTAAAAAGGTGAGTCGAAAGCTTTGACAAAGTCAAAGAATATTATATGAATCGATATTTGTCGGTCTCAGCAGGTGGTTCAGCTATCTCATGATGGGAGAACATTAGATGCACCTGATACGCATTCCCTCAACCGGTGTTCAGCTTCATGCATCATTTGGTTCTTATCCATAGAATCACTCATTTTCTGGTTCCTCAGTTTTTCCATTACCCTCGACAGTATCGGTATTAGTGTGACTGATCTGTAACAGGCTGGGTCCCTACTATCTTCCCCTTTAAAGATTGTAGGAAGAGTAGCTTGTTACATTTAGCTGAGAGTTCGTATGACTCCAGGGAATGCCTAAACAGATCATATGCCAATGTTAGGACCTTAGAGAACACAAAGACTCAGGGTTCTCAGGTTTTATTTTGGCCATGGGCTCAAAAAGATAACTTTGGTCTCCCTGTATTTTGGGTGATTCCTTCTTCCGTTGGTGTATCCTGTCGCTGTGAACTTGGGCAGTGTATCTGAGATTTAGAGCCAATTTAAAACTACCGTTAGAATCCTTAAAAAAGACATTCTACTTATGCCAGGCTCACCTTTTTGTCTACTGCAAGCGTTCAGTACCCCGCCTAACCCAAGTTCATTTCTGTTCAGGTGTGAGATTTGCCTGTGCTGTCTTATGTGGTACAGTATTCTGAATGGTGTCTCTCAGTCTTCGCCAGTGATCGTCTGCTGTTATCCTCCAACATCCTCTTGGCTAAGAGGCATGCAGAAGATGCTCTCTCATGGTTGTGTAGTTTGTTTTGGAGTAGCAATGGTAAGTCGTGTTTTCGTCCCTCCTGAGTATTTCGTTAATGAGCTTGTATATCAAGTAGAAAGGAATAACTGACGTTCTCATGTAGACGACTGTTATTGAACGAATATATCTTCCGGAAAATGACTTTCGTCATTCTACAAGTTTCCTCTCCATACAGCGGAACTATTGTTACGATTCCATCGACAATTGCAACTCCGGTACTAGCCAACATACAGTTATTTTAAGTTGCTAATGTTCTTCGATTGTAGAAATGCTGCCCTTGCTTCGCAAAAACGCGCCTTCTTATCTACACACAATCCCCCTGTGCAGGTTTGTAAATGTATCAACATCTCCTGGAGCTTATCCACCAAGATTGATTAGGTTCGTGGATGTTTGGTTGTATCAGAGAATCTGGCTTCTTTCCGTTAGTATGTCCATAACTACTGATGCAGTGACCATCTTCATCATTTGTTGCTGTGTCCGACAGAAGCGCTCGATAATCCGCAAAGTCCAGACGGTCCAGCCGCATCCGAGCTGTACACTGTATTTCGTGCTTCCTCTCAGATTTTCACGTCTTCATAGTCCAGTCGATCACCAGGAGAAGGAGAAAAGGTTAGGGTAATCAATCTTGTCTGGTACCGTTCTTCACTTGGAACGAATCCGTGAGCTGTCCTACATGTACAATTTTGCAGTTTAACCCACCATAAGAATTCCGTATGATGTTAACTATCTTCTTATGCACGCCATAGAGTCCAAGAATCCTCCATAGCGTCATCCTATCCACTCAGTAAAATGCTTTCTCATATTCACGGAAGTTGACATGTAGTGGGGAATTCCATTCAGCTGATTGTTCCACAATGATCTGCAATGTCGCAAAAGACTTGGTTGGTGCATGATCGATGTTTACGGAATTCAACATTGTAGAATTCTTTTTGAATGGTTTGTGTTTTGGAAAATCCCTCCATGTTTACATATTTTTGCTATGACCTGATGGACTTTCTCTCTTGACATTTTTGGTATTTTATTT
>CALYCR020000015.1:0-24475 GCA_944470395.2 Schistosoma turkestanicum | reverse complement strand
AATGTGTATTCGTCTGATTTTTAGTTCGAGATCAATATATAAATGATGAAATGTTTGCTGAATCGTTCAAACCATGAGAGTACTTTTTAGTAGTTGTCGAATGCAATTCACCACCGTTCACTTATTACCTGTTATCGTTTTCTTCACAATTATTGAACAGGTGACAGCAGGTTCAAGTAAGTTCAATGTATGTAATAGTTTTGTCATGAATTGACTAAGGACAATACAAATTGTAGAATTGAGTTTAAATAGTGAAGATTATATGCATGTACTGAAAATAATCCGTTTAGAGATATTTATTGATATCATGTAGTATACTAGTTTGGGAAATCATTGAAACATGGAATCGCCGAACACCTAGTATTGGACAGTTTGATAGTTCGTATCCATCGCCTTACAAGTTTGAAATGTTTTACTTGTTAGCCACAGAGTGCTAAGATCCGGTATGTAGCCATACAAAATTCTACCTCTTGACCGAATTCAGATATTCTAATACGATCGCATATACGGTTCTTCTATCTTTATTTTATATCTGAACGCAACACCGTTAGATGAAGATGTTTATGTAGTCATGTACAGAAGGGATGATAAACTTGACAGATAATGCATATTTATACAGTTAGGTCGAATAGGAAACAACATTGAAGTATGTGACTATGATATTTAGGACGACCTTAATACTGATCAGAAGGATATGACCCGTACATTTAAACTAAACAAAAATGAGGATGTTGTATAGTCTTCACAAAACCAGACAGAATATTTATAAATACTTTTTAGCATGGAGGAGATATGTTTACAGTTCCATTGAAAAGTCGTGGCAGTCATCTAGAGTGAGATTATAGATCCTGGATTATACTTGTAGTTATGAGGTCGTTGATGTGCAGTGCTAAACTGTACCATAATAGGAAATATCAGTTATTCATTGATTAGTTGGTTATTTCAATAAGAATCAAAATCTCTCACAACTCCATAAATTTCTTTCCTTAATCAAACCCAATTACCTATTCAGAGAATACAAATGATGAAATGAAATGATGATGTTAGATATTTTGCACATTTTGATTAGCATGCAAAGGCGGATCATACTTCAAACGATGGATGTTATGCGAAAATTCGGTAGAGAAGTACTTTTTACAGAAGCATTACCATGCAGATGCATTCATGCGAATGAATAGTTTTTCACTGTACGTAACAGATTTCGTTTAGTTCTAGAAGAAAATAAATCACTTCAAAAACGGGAGGAGCCGTACAGTGATTTATGGAATTTCAAAAAAGTATTACCATTTATACTGAAATATATTATCCTGTTTATTTATTCATTGAACGTATTCTGTTGATTTTTTACGTTCACGTGTAGAATATTATGTGTAAGTACAGTATTATGTTTCATTGAAATGATAAATCTATCATTGTAAATTAGCCACTTGAAACATGTATGAACTTGTCGTCCTAGTTTATGACTGATCATGGGGTGAGCACAAACAAACCCCGCCTGCGACAATCAGGTCTAAGACCCTCGGCCTTGCGCGAACGCTTTTTGGTGAAGTCCATCATATACTTCAGATATAGTATATCTTCTTTGATCCCGATATATAAACACGTAGTGCATTCCAACTCAAACCTTCCAGGATTTGTTTTTCCCTAAATATATTATCCTTGATTTTTACTGAGAGAAAATCATCAGTATTATTTGTTTGAAAATGTACTTCTTCATTATGTCAGTTTGAACGTCTTTTTTTGATTGACTTCGAAGAAAGCTTGTTGTACTTGGTAAACATCTTGTCAGTAAATTCATTTGATTGATTTCATATTTGTGTTGTAGTCCATAATAATTACGCAATCATCAATTTACCCTGCCATTATTAGTAATGAGTTTTTGACATTGGTTTTTTGAATCACGTTGGTTTGTTCCTTTAATTGGCAGAAAGCCTGACATGTTCAATATCCATTTTACAAATATAATCATATATGCTGATCAACAACAAATGATCAGAGAAACTCATTTCAAAACAATTAGTTTCATTACTTTGAGATTATTTTGCTAATTCAGTAATATAGTTCATCAGTATGTTTGTAAGTTATCCAGTTTCTATTGAAAAATTCGAATAATTTTGTTTGATTTAACAATCACTTATTACTCATACTCAGAATACTGAAATCTCATTGATAAATTTTGGAAATTGATGCCACTTTTTTCATATGATTATGTCACTCATCATCTGTAGAATAATTTATGATGACTAATTTGTTAGTGGTGTATTTTCGATTGTTGAATTATTGAAAGAGGTTAGTTTTGATTGAATTTATTCATGTAAACAAATATGCTATGTCTCAACATGACAATCCGAAATAAAATATTACGAAACCAGATGTACTGCTGTTTATGTATATCTATACATTTCTTACCCTATTACTCGCGTTCACCCAGATGAAGCATCAATCACTGATAAGCTTTTTTCTATCGTTTCTATCCTCGGACTTAAATACAATTTTTTACCGATTATGATTCATTCTTTTGATGCCTGTCTCCGATTGTTGACATAGTTTGTTCTTTGATATTCTTATTCTCTTTCGTCTCTGAGTGCTTCAATAGTAATGACTGCCTCATGATTTAGTTGCGAGATTTCCGCAACTTGTGGTATATTCTTTTTCTCAACTTCTTACTCTGCTAGGATCTGCTTTGTCCGTTTCCACGATAAGTTGTTGGTGAAGGTGTGTGGTCAACGGATCAAAATTCTGTTGTGTAGACAATTATTAAAGATTACCTGTGGATGATATACTTCATCTCGCTTGGAATCTTCACTCCATCTAACTGAACTGTTTTGAGGCGAAAATCAGTATTATTAGTTTCGCATCACACTCAACTTGTTTATTATTATTGATACTGTCTTGAAAGAAATCGAAATTTGTGTAGATAAGATTACAAAAATATATTCCTACACATTTAATTTTATTCATGGTAAACATGTGAACATTTATTCGTTAATAAATAACTCTTGTAACCGCTTTTATTTAAAATTTGCAAACATTCAAAATGGACTTTTCCACATGAATTTTCTTTGAAATGGTGAAAGCGCATACGCCTGCAGATACTAGTCAGTGAGTCGAATAAATTTTACCAACTTCTTAAATAGGCATTTGTTTATCACTGACACATTTCATGCTGGTGGACTATCGATTACTTCTGCGTAGACTATAACATTTATTGTAATGAACGGAGACTTCTAATTCAGAGAGAATATATGATTCATTCAAAGGCGATACAATTTTATGACAACAGGTTTACACCGAATATTTTAAATGTCATCCGCAATGCAAGCAGATTATTGCCGGTTTCCCACCAGTCGTTTTCTAGTCTTCTAAACAGTTTGCCCGCAACATTCATCCCGATCGGAAACTAATCAATTTAGTAGTGTCACCACACTGTAAAGAAACATATGTTTTTAATTTATTGAGAATTTTGCTCAGTTTGAGGCAATGTTGATCACGTATTTGACGGTTGACTATGTTATCGTAACTTGAAGTGTGTTCCAGTTCACGTCACACATGTCAACAGAAGACCACATTCAAACAGTCTGGATTAGAACAATTTCTTGTTGACTATCATACTTGACCTTAATTTCACCTTTCTTATATTATTACAACCAATTTGTGATGATTACCTAATTTCATACTGCCTGAATATCCACACATTATTATCACATAACTTTTATTCTCTAATACAAATAGAAGTAAATCGAGTAGTTCTCCGGCGACAACTTGTAAGTTTATTTCTGAACTCTGTCTGATTGTCTTCATCAAACTGAATTTGTGTTTGTTTTGTCATGACGATTATTTTTGAACTCATTAACTGATGTTATTATCTCGTCTGTAATTCGATCCGTCTAAATTAACCTAGTATGGGTGACATCCTATGTGAATGACCTCAGCGTAGCTTATATTATACAAGTTGTAGACAGAGCTAGAATGTGTTATGTGGATACCGTTCGCTTTTGTAATCATTTATTACTGTCTGAACTCATCGGTCAACTGGATAACGTGGTGATGTCTGCAACGAATAGTGATGGGTTAGAATTAGGAACGAGGAATATCAACTGTGAGATGTGACAGATACATTTAGCTTTAGACCAGTCCCATATCTCGGATTTCATTGCTAACTCAAATCCTTCTACCTAGTTTAAAGTAACTATTATTCATTCGAACATGATGACCTAACATTTGTGAATCAATGTAATTGGATAAAATACAGATTTTGCAAAATATGGACCGCATGTTTTAAATAAATTAAATTGTCATATGCGAATATTCATTTATTGCATTAGGTAAATTATTGATAAGATTTTATTGTGAATATAAATTGCCTAACAAATAGGTCTATTTAGTTTGGAATCATGGATTGATCTTGTGAGACCATACCATTAGATACATGGATAGACTAGACAGCCGTTTCATCCAAGTATAACGCACATCCTCATTGCTCGTCCACGGCCTTCACACAAGCAAATCTAATTCAAGACATTCTGTCGCTCACACTAAAGCCTAACGTTTAGGAGATTGAGCTGGCGCCGTTAGGCGGTGTTCATGTTTAGCAGTAATCATTACAAGTTATTGCGCTAGTTCATTCATTGTCTTCTGCATTTCAATGCCTCACAATATACTCTTGAGCTCTATTAGTTATGGCTTCTCAGATGTTTGGGAATTTCTTCATGAAGCTCGTCACTTAAAATTACATTTTCGTGAATTCAATGAAGATTCTGTTTCGCTTATTTATCAATTAAAATTGTCTTTTGCAGCGACTACGACAACTGCAACTACGTAAGTAAGAATAGTTTGTCCAACTACTTACTTCTAACTGCTTACTATTTACAATAGTAAAATATTTCAGATTGAGTCTAACAAGCAAATGAAAAGATGTTCTCACCAAGTTGATTACTAACTTATTCCTGTTACCACAAATGGAGCATAATCCGCTAATCAACCTAACACGTACTGAGTCTATCTTCCGATTGTTTTCAATTTCTATTCATTCTCCTAAAGTGAAAAACGAATAAATTTAACAAGGAAACAATCAACTAACAAATGTGTGCACCTGAGTTTGCGCAATTTCTTTGCCACTACAAGCTGATTATTTGTTATCATCTTCCAAGTGTATCCAAGTCTTCGAAACACTGTAAACGAAATATAATTCCGGACCGGATATTCTTTATTTGAGGTGTAGCTAATGGGCACCACTTCAGTTTATGCGAAACACAAGTCACGTTCAGTAATTATTCAACACACAATGAAGTCAGCTTTTGTGCAAAAACCTTCATAATCACAATTTCGCTCAAGTTACCTATTATGTGATCACTTAGTTAAAGATTGCATTCGAATCAATATCATATCTTGACTGAAAATTTGAAAATACTATTGGCAGACAACGTTGAAAGATATACGATTAAGACACGTTGATTATCACACCCATTTTTTTTATCTCATTACAACCAATTTATCATGATAACTGAAGTTTGCACCGCTTGAATATACACATATTTATGTCACATCACTTTTGTTCAGTACTACAACTTCAACTACGCGAATTGCTTCTACGATGACAAATTGTAAGTTTAGTTCTGAATCTGGTCTGGATTTCTTAAAAACTGGATTCATGTTGATAGTATGATTGTTATAGTTGAAATTTCATTATCTAATGATAACAAATCAGAAAATATTTTTATGATATTGTTGTGACTGAAATTTGATCGATCTGCGTTAACATAATCTGGGCATCATCCGGCGTTGATTACTTCAATGTAGCTAATATAATGCAATTCTTTAATAACAGTGGAATCTGGGATATGGATGCAAATCAAACGCATGACAAGAACGCCTAACTTTGAGACAATTGAGCTGGTGGCGTTTACCAGTGTTATTGTTCAAAATTAATCAATATAAGTTGTTTTGCACTTTTACCCATAGACTTCGTTAGGTAACTGCCCCATGCTTGAAATAGTTGAAGTGCACTCGTTGCGGCTCATCACTAGAAATCAGAGAGTTTCTCCATCAAGCTAGTCACTAGTGAACACATTTCCATGCTTTCAATGAGACTCGACAATCTTCAAAATTGTTTAATGAGAATTCTATTTTACCAATTTATCAATCGCAAGTGTCTGTTGTAGCTCAAGGAACGAGTCCAACTAAGTAAGTGTATTAGTTTGTCCAGTTATTTTGACAATTCACTAATTGCGACCCGGTGAATTATTTCAGATTATGTCTCTACCAAGTTATGAAAGTTAATCTTTACGTAATGAATACATCGACGTATAGTTTCTGCCGTTTGATCAACAATTTACTACTTAAAAAAAATGATTCACTAAAACTATTTCGTCAGTGAAGAAATTTTTCAAAATTTATTTACTGTTCTACTCGTGAGACTGATGAATATGAAGTAGTCAAACAATCAGAATCATTAGCCAAACCATTGGCTTTCATCTTTATGTTAAAAGAAATTTTCTATAGGCTCTGATAAGCTTGATGAGGCATCAAGTTATTGAAAACATGATCTTGTTATACTGATGAATACTAAGTGAAATATAGTGAGTCGGATTTATCAACATAATCTTTGTTATTTACTGCAAATGAAACAACAAGCATATCAAATAGTTGTGAGTTAAAACAATTTTTCTTTTAAATAATAATCATAATTCATATGATTACATAACAAGATTTGGAGTAAAATGTCTTGTAAGATGAATGTTTCATGATACTAAATAAATTGTCTTATCACCTAATATGAAGTCACTTATGATTATTACTTACTAATGTACTTACCTACTTACCATAGGACACCAACCAGTATTCTCAAACCTACTCTCTCTTGAATATCTTCTCGTGTTCCATTCAACTGCTGTTTATTATTTTCATGTCTGCTTCTGGTTTTCTTTTTTTCCGCTATTCCCCTTGGCCTTGAACATACCATATGAATGCTTTCCATGTAAAGCAAAATGATGAATTCTCCAACAGATGCCAAAGCTACCTCTAGCAGCTTTTTTTCTAATCTCTTCCTCAGCTGAAGTCCAGTTTGTTTTCTTTCTCACAGTAGGTCGTCGCTGATGATTTCTAAATTAATCCAATGTCAAGCATGTTACAAACATTTGGTAACTTTCATGAACTTTCAACTAAATTGGGAAAGTTTTGAAGTGGAAATTGACTAACTTAACACAAATCATAACTGCATGGTAATTACTAAATTGCTTACGCTATTTCAAATGATTAATTTCAAGTTAGATAACGTTTTTTTATTCTCAATAAGTACTAGCTTTTGATGTTCTGTACTTTCAAATAGTCAGTTATTTGTTCAACAGCAGCTATTCATGACATTTCCATAAAATATTCGTGAAAAGCATGTTAATGTGTCTTTAGTAGAAAGTTACATCGATTCATTAAAAATATCATATAATGAAATGTTTGTTAAAGTGTTCTCGTTCTGAGTAGAAAAGTAAATGAAGTGAATAATGGAAGCTTGGGTGGAAACACATTTTGAATTATTTTTTAACTTACTATGTTTTTTTCATTTCATGTCATCTTTCAATGTAGCTGAAGGAAACAATACAGTTACGTAAGTATATATTACGTCTATATTCGAAACATTTGTACTCATGACAGATCGTGCGGAACGAGGTACTTTGAGTACTACCTTAGGGTATCTTGGTGTGAACATCAATATTTCATTCATAATTTTGATCTTATTCGTTGATTGTCAACCACGTGAGCAAGTGCTATTCATTTCTACTTCCAGTTTTTGATGTTTTGTGCTCTTTGGTGATTTCTGCATTGCATGTGAAGTCGACTTCTAGTGCTTTTTCTTAACTTCTTCTTCAAGTGAAAACTGAATTTTTTTTTCTACACATTTGTTCACTACTGTTGATGTTTGACCGACAATTCTAGATCAGGATGTTGCGTAGACGACTAATATTCAACACCAGAGGTTTGTGGATGTTGAATTCGGTAGTCCTTCAAGTTCCATCTACGTTCAATGGAACCATCTAATCGCTTGTATTGTACAGTATGACTTCGTCTTCGTCCAACAGTAATAAAGATTTGCGAATAATCTGCAGTTGAAGAAAATCTGCATTTGTTTTTTCAATCCATGAATTCAAAGTTCGGTTTCTGTTTAAAGTTTGTTCATATGTACAAAAGAAATAGTAATTGCATATTGACAGTTTACGCTTCATTACTCGACATCAATTAACTAATATTGTACTCAATATTCAATGTCATAGAAATTAAAACGATTGAACCCTTGAACTTACAATAAACACAAATAGACTCTCCATGAATAGCATTTGAAATCAAGTCAAATAGAACCAGCAATTATTTTATGTACTTTATGTTTGATAAAAATACCAATATCAGTGATAAATGTAAGTGTTTTTTTGGTCAATGTTAATTTATTTTTATAATATGAGTTTTCATTCACACTATTATGGATGAAATCTGCTCTAATTATTAGCAGTGTTGATTTTACGATACTATCGTGCTGAGGTTTGTCAGATTCGGATGTACGGTTCGTGCAATGTGATTTGAAGGCAAACGAGAGAATATGGATACTAATCTGATTGCTGTAGGAATGGAAGTGTGAAGATAAGATGTGCATATTTTATAAGTAATCTGTATCACATTTCAATAAACCACTAACTAAATATGGTCAAAACATCTCATTAGTTACATTTGGTTTGGCTGCAAACTGACTGAAGTAGGTGGACAGTAGTTGGAGAGCTGCTGCGCATCTGAGTGGAGGCTGCGTAGAGTGGATTGGACTTTGTCGACAAGATATAAATGCTGCATATCGTGGCTGCTCAGTCGGTAACGCAATGAACAAACACTTTAAGTTCAAGTACACTGAGTGAATTTTTGAAATGAGAAACAGTTTCCTAAGTAAATCTATTCACTTTAACTGCACACTTCTATTTCTAAAATATTCTGATCGTGGACCGTATTCGTTCACATGTATTCTAGCCTTCAAATTTCACTTTAGATCGATGTTTGTCACATTTTTTTCCAGTAGATCACATTACGGTTGATATTTAACGCACTAGCGTAGTATTAAAAAAACAGAGTGAATCAGTTTTCATTTGTTTAATACTCAAATGTAAACTCAATGTATCTTGTCAGAATATGCAGTCTATTCAAATCATTTTTAAAAATTGTACTAAATATAGACTGGACAAGTTGAGTGAAGAATTTCGTTACTTACATCATAAGTTTCAACTGCATGCAACAAATCATCTCATTTCATTAGTATATGAACAAAATATGAAAGTGTTGGATAATTGATTGAGGTAATGCATAAATTTGTTTGATTGTTCAATCTAATCCAGCATCTAAATATCCTTCGTAAGTGCATAATAAACAACATTTTATATAACAAATAATTAACACAAGTTTACGCCATCATTCATGAAATAAGCTGAATTATTAATGCCTCAATATATAGAACTGATACTGACCAGTTCGTATGCATTTGTAAATGTGGAGAGAAGATACCAAAGTAGGGGAGAGACAGAAAAACTAGGCTAAACGTTTACACTTTATCATGCATGAAATATCCTGTATTTGGTGGTAATCCATTTCACTGAATTGGCAATATCATAAGAAAAATTTGAACAAGTAATACAAATTGATTGTTATTATTCAACTTTATTGAAAAGAACAGTTGATTTCTTTACTTAATAGCGAAAACAATACATGATGTTTGAAAAAAGTAGTAGTTAGCTGGAATCCAGCAATGAAAATCAAGTGTGAAATGAACATATGCTAACAAGAAACTCATCAAGCGTAGTGGTGAATATCAATGTTGAAAACCCAAACTACCGATAGAAATATATATTCATGCTTTGAGTTATGTGTTTTAATGAAATAATGTAAACATAATTTTGATTAAATATGAATAATTTTTATCTCTTTTTTCGCAAATTTTCGTTTTTTCCATTTACAAAGGATCAGTTTATCATGGTTATTGTAAGTGTTTAGTCAAGAGGATTATTTATTTCAATAATAGTGAATGCATTTATTTTCACTGTTCCGAATATCATTTGACAAGTTATTCAAGTTCGATATTACTGTCCAAATAAAGAAACTTTATTCTCTTTACTTTTTCATTTGATTATATGAGGCTATTTCTTCATAAATCAATCATTCAAATTCAATAACATACCAATAGGCATTTAAATAATTAATGCTTGATATTGAAGAGTGAAGTTAATACTGGTTTTAAGGATTGAAAATCCTAACAGGTGACCTCCGACGACATGATGATAATATGAGTTATATTAGCGGATGTACAAAATGAATCCGATTGAAGTATTTTATATTAATAATTATAAAGGGTTTTTCTAGAGTTCCTGTAGTAAGTCACTCATGATTTCCACAGCCATTTAATGAAAATTATCATATAGTCACTGGTAACTAGCATTGTTAGGAAATTTTTTACTGTTGTAATGAGAAGTTATAACCAATGCAGATTGACCCCTGGTGTGTTTGGGCAGATACCTAATGAAGATAATGCCGTAAGTTGTGCAATAGTTTGGACTGACTGGAGCTAGACATTCACAACCTCAAATACGGATTCATTGGTCTACATGTTACGCATGACGATGTAACGATTATTGATTAATGATGTCAGTGAAACCTCTCAATCTTTTGATCTTATGAAGTTAAGAATAATTATCCCTACGTATCATTGAATGGGAAGTGAAGTTATGATAAAATTATTCCAGTTGACTGCGTGCCTTATATAATAAGACGCCAGCAACGTAGCCTCGTAAAAACAGTCGAAATAATCAGTGTTGGAATTCAATCTATCCTTTGTTACTTATTACTATTCAAATTAGTTTGCATTCATGAATGCAAATGTAAGGGAAGATATTCAACACTTGCATGAACGTATTTTCAAACACAAACTATCAGTCTCTTATCAATTTCATGCATGCCACTTGTACTTATGCTTACGTCACAATATGTTCATAAGGTTTTGAGATGCTGAAGAAAAGGTGTAGCTAGGGTGAATGTTTATGGTGATGTTCCGATCTGTGAGCTCGAAGTTGGGTTGCGAATCCTCCATCGTTCTAATGCTGAACAATACCGTCGGCACATACATCTGACAATTCACTTCTATCCGAAATTTGTGCTGATGATGGTGTTTAGCAATGGAAACTCCACAATTACAAAATTTAGCTCAGAGAACGTAACAACGCCATATTCATCAACCCAACCGTGTATTCAGAAGTGACTTCATTATTCACATACCAGTATTCTGGTCATGCATCCATTTTGTAGCGGAAGCCCTTACATCTAACGTTCATTTTGTGTTAGCCAACTTATATATTTTATGCATATGCCTACTTGCATCCATTAAATAGTCTGAGATCCATGCATTTCACATTATTAAGCATACACAACGATTAGTCTGTTTGGTTTTTGAGAGTTTCAGCCTCGAAAGTCTGCTTAATCGATTACGGTATTGAAGTAGGTGTATAATCTGATATCCACTCTGCTCAACCGATAAGGCTAATTCTCTGAATTATGATGATTTTTCATCTGTTGTATAGTTTCTTTTCGGTTAATTGTAATCCACTTATTGACTTCATCAAAAAGAATCATTGTGTAAATAAAATTATTTTGTACTTAAATATTTGACATACAGTAAATTCAATAGTGCTGTGTGAGTTACCAAACGATCTTTTTTGAATTCAGTTTTCATTTGTATTATTTATTCTATGTTTATATATATATATATGTATGTATATATATATATATATATATGTACAATTTTGAATTCATCAGTCGGCCAGTATAAGGCAACCGTTAGAAATATGGATGCTCCGGATAGCACTTTTGTCTAAATACACTGCGCATCCATGAATATCATTACTCGTCAGTTTTGGTCTAATTAACTCAACAGTCTCATTCACCCTATTATGTTATATATAGATATATATCATTATAAATATCTAGGAGATGTTACTGACCACAATTCTCCGAGCTATTATGGCCTTAGTCTTGCTTTCCAATGTTAGCCAGTTTCTGTACACTCTTTTCATATCTGCTTCTTATTCTCGAAGATCTGTGTCCCCTTATTTCAACCTCTCATTTTGTGCATTGCAGATTTCAAGTTAACCTTTGTCTTGGTTTCATTGTCAAGCACTCGTGTTTTTTTCGCAGTGAACAACATTTCGAATGTCAATTTAGACAGTCGAAACTGAAAATATAGGCAGCGGAAATTGAAGGCAACAGTCTAACTCACTAGTCGATATTCACTACAATATCATGGATAAGGAACTATGAAATATAACGATACTACAATATTGTCAGATTGGGCAGAGTATAAGAAATAAAATATGAGAATCAATTTCGAAAAGAATAATGCTGAATGTTTTATTGAGATATTTCGCATTAATTTAAGTGAAAATATATTTATCGAAGCATTTTCTCACCTAGTGATATAATCTGAAGCACTGTTATCAATTTGTCTTCTCGGCACAACACTCTTTCCTTATCTAGCATCCTTTAAACAAAGTCAGATATTGTACCGCTTCAGAGGATGATAGTTTTATCTTCTAATCTTATAGGGAATGAACAATTTTTCTGATTTCAGGGGAATATAATGTACATTCTGAACTTCACCGATCTCCTAATAAATTAACAAGAAATATTTTTTTATTACTTTTAACTTATTTGTTCACAGTGGATCAGGTACTGATTGGACGAAAAATGGCATATCGGGGAAATGATATTTCACTTCAGAAATTATTCAAATATGAAACAATTTCATTTTGAATGAATGAATAGTTTTAATGAAAATAAAAGCATTTACAAATAATTGATAAGTTGGAATCATTTTTATTCATTAAAATTAATTAAAACTAACTGAGAGAATGAATTTTTTATTTTACAACAAAAAGTAAACTGAACAATTACTTATGCCTGTTACGCCTAATAGATCATAGGCCGTCGATTAACCATCGTAAGTTATATCTTGACGCAGATATCACCTTCAGTTTTGATGTAGCTCAAAAAAAAGAAATGGATCACTAGTCAAGTAAAAATATCGTAACAGCTATATATAATAAACACTGACCAAAACAAAATCCTGAAAGTTTCGTGTACATCAAGTAGATAAGATTTGACGCTAAATCTTCATTTGATGACTAGTATAAAGAACGATAAAATTTGTGACTTCATTTCAGAAAACTTCAATATTTAGAATGTTAGGAGCTTGTTCTTAGGTAAATTGTCTTGAAATCAACAATTTCATTTGAACCTGTACTATCAACCTTGATTGAACCAATCAGAATTATATATATATGTATATATTGTGCGAATTTTACAATGTTGCGATAGGTAGCTTGTTTGTCATCCTTATCGAAGTAAAAGTTAGTGATCTGTGGTGCTTTTGAAGGATAAAAATAATTGACATTTGTAGAAAAGTTGAACAGTATCAAATTTTTAACACGACACTTGATTTCGATAAAAGCAATTTTGAAATCGAAAACGAAAGAGACTATTTTATTAGGTTTTGTTTCTTTAGAAGTTGGTTTTGTTATTATTATTATTATTATAAACATTCGTAACTTATCACAGGAAATCATGTAACATGTTGTCATAAAAAACGAGAAAATATTTTTCAATGATTCTGAATGAAATGAAACTGTTTTGGTTGTTACAAATTTAATAATATCATTCACAATCATACACGCTTAACTGGTGAAGTAAATAAATTCAAAAGGCAAGTCTGTCGATGTTGGTAGAATTATAGAACATGATCAAAACAACAACTTGAATTGGAATTTAACAAAACAATCTGTTAATAGGTTTCCGTAAAAGTGATGACAGTTCATTTCCTTCCCTTGTTCTGATGATATTTGTTATGCTCGTCACTAGGTACGCTTGAAGCTATTACTAGTTCACCTTAGTAGATGAACGCGAATAAGTCAATTACCAGCATCCATGTAGGCTACTTTGAATCCCAAACTGCTAAACAGAAGACCTAGTAAGCGTAGAAAGTATATCACAATACAATCAAGCACACAACTCTTGTTCATTTATACATCATAGAAACGTACTTAAAACAGTTACGAAAATAGCACACACAATATTCAGCTGCTGCCACAGACCTCCTAATCAACGTTGATCCAAAGATATCAGCATCGAAAACAGCTAAATCATCATTTGTATAGTAGCAGAAACAATTATTACTCTAGCAGCAGTACTGAAAATTGATGTACCAGTAATCGCAGACATAATCTACATCCTGTGCAGCAAGATTTGAGGGGTTGCACATATACCAACAGACTGAAATGAAAGACAACTGATGCAGGTAATGCAGGGTTCGTCACTAGGTACGCTTAAAGCTATTAAGAGTCCACCTAAGTCGACCAGCGCGAACGAGACAATTACCAGCGTCCAGATAGTCTACCTTGCATCCCAAGCTGAAGATAGCGGGCTTTGTAAGCGTAGAAAGTATATTCTATAAACAACGAGCAATCACAATACATCAGGCATACAACTGTCGTTTATTTATACATCATAGAAATGTCATTGAGACAGGTAAGAAAATAACACACTAAAATACACAGCAGCCAATCACAGCCCTGGAGATTTCTGGTGGGAAACAAAATCTCAAAGTCAACAGATCAACCCATGCTCGCAAACATGGAATCCAAAATAAGGCATTTATCAAGCAATCTAACATCCTCAACACTACTCAACTTTTTAGTAGCGTATGCTTCTTGGTTCGACATAATTGATTGTCGTTCACCGCCGTCTGAGAGGATACATTCTGGAACAGAGAACAGCTTTCTTCTGATTAACGTAGCAAGAGTGGACAATTTATTTGAGACCATTGAAGTACATTATGTACTATACAGCTGTTTCGAATGTTATGATTTGTAAATTTACCATGAAATTCTAGTTAGATACAACATGAGCACTCAAGATTTACTTATGCTCAGATACATTGAAAGGACAAAAACTCACACTGAATATACAGGATTTCACAAGAGTTGTTCATTCTCTGTGGGACTAGAAGATAAGACTTTCACCCTCTCAAGCGGAACGATATCTGATTTTGTTCAAATGGTGTTAGACAACGAAAGGATTGTGCCGAGAAGACAAAATGACAACAGTTCTTCAGATTATATCACTAGGTTGGGAAATCCTACGATAAGTATATGTTCACTTACTTTGTTGCAAAATATCTCAATAAAACATTCAGGCAATATTCCCAGCAACATTGATTCTTATACTTTCAACTGGTTTATAACTCAGATGACCTTAAACTGGTATACAAGTTCATAATAGTCAATATTGATTTGTGAATAATGATATCAGTTTCTCATTTATTATGAACTGGAAATTCTACTGCATTGATTCACAGTTTCACCTGTGTTGTTGTCATGCCACTGAAATCGATGTAAGTTGTTTATAAGCGAGCCTTTCATGTTCATTAGGCCAGCAATATCTTACTGTGTGAGAGAACAAACAAGATTGCAGATAAGAGAGAAATTAGAAGAAGCACCTGAGGGTGGATGGAAAATTCATTGTGAAAAACACCTGATTGCCTAACACAAGGAGACATGGCAAGATCAAATTCGGAATACTTAAGGAAAAATTAAAAGCGGTGGATCAAGAAACGCTGGATGCCCACAATCGAAACATACATGAAAGGAATGTGGGACTACTGGTTGACATTGGGAAGGAAAGCGGAGAATAGAGACGTTTGCGAGTGCTAGTCGACAGATTAGTCTTCCAATAGACATGTTGCATTGAAGTAATATGGAGATTGTTGAGTTAAATTGAAATCGTGTATCTATGAACAATGCTAGACCACCATTAGCCAGTCATGAGAGTCGTGCATGCGCATTGCTGATTAGCCGTATATCACGGATAAACTGGGTTATTATTCATCCAGATATTTCATGGGAGTATAACAATTATCCATTCATGATTTCAAAAAACTACATAAACATATATTTTTAAGCATATTAGCAACGAAATAATTGAAACTTCAATTAAAACACAATGGCTGGTTGACTCACTAAATTCTAGCAAGTTTACTACTTGAACAATGAATAGCCAGAAATATTTTCATCTAAACAATCATTCTTTTTGATAAAGTCAATAAATCGATGACACAAGATGAGCAGTATGGTAGATGAACATCATGAACGTTCTTTAGAATAGCCTTGGTACTTTCAAAAAATCGTTTCGTTTTGTGTCATCAAACCGATAGGCTAACTGCAGACAGGCAGTGGATATCAGATTATACACCTAATCTAATACCCTAATCGATTAAGCAGACCTTCGGGGATGAAACTCTCAAAACCTAAAGAAACTAATCGTTGTTTATGCTTCTGAATGTGAACTGCATGGATCTTAGCCTAGTTATTGGATGTAAGTAGGCATACGCAAAAAATGCATAAGTTGGCTTGCACAGAATGAACGTTAGATGTAAAGGCTTTCACTACGAAATAGTTGCATGACCAGAATACTGATATGGGAAAAACGAAATCACTGGTGAATAAATGGTTCGTGTTGATGAATATGGGGTTGTTACGTTTTCTGAGCTAAATGTTTTAGTTGTGAAGCTTTCATTGTTCATATGCTAAACACCATCATCAGCACAAATTTAAGATCTAAGTGAATTGTCAGATGTATGTGCGGATGGTGTTGTTCAGCAGTAGAACAGCCAAACATCGAACAAACATCGGAACACCACCATAATCATCCACCTTAGCTACTCATTTTCTTCAGCATCTCAAAAGCTTATAAACATATTATGACGAAAGCTTAAGCACCAGTGGAATGCATGAAATTGATAAGAGATTGATAGTTTGTGTTTGAAAATACGTTCATGCAAGTGGTGAATATCTTCCCTCACAGTGAGCAGTTGCATTTATTTTTATTCCAATGAATGGATGAATGCAAACTGATTTGAATAGTAATAAGTAACAAAGGATAGATTGAATTCCAACACCGATTATTTCGACTGTTTTTCAGAGGCTACGTTACTGGCGTCTTATTATATAAGGCAAGCAGTCAACTGAAATAATTTTGTCATATCTTCACTTCCCATTCAATGGTACGTTATTATCACTATTAGCAACTTCGCATAATAGAAATTATTGTAAGGTTTCACTGACGTCATGCGTTGATCATTGATAGATCGTCATGCCTAACATCTAGACCAATGAAGCGGCATCAGACGATGTGAATGTCTAGCTGCAGTCAATCCAAACTATTGCTCAACTGACGGCATTATCTTCAGTTGGTATCTGCCTCAACACACCAGGGGTAAATCTGCATTGGTTATGACTTCTCAACACAACAGTCAACAATTTCCTAACAATGCTAGTCACCAGTCACTATGTGATAATTTTTATCAAAATGTTGTGGAAATCACTATATTTCGTTGAATTCGTAAGCCTCAGTTTAGTACGAAATATTGAATCAGTGTTCTTTTTTCTTAGGATTGCTTAACTATGATCTATTCATGGTTTCAACGAAATTCAATAATATTCACATACCTATTATATCAAACATTCATAGGCGTTAACAGTTCAACTTTATTTATCATAAGTAACAATAACGTATTACATGATTATATATAAATACCTTCAAAGTCTATGAATCTTACTTTTATGAGATCATATTTTACATCAGAAGAAGTTGGCATACTATAATGATATTAGATATTAGATCCCCAGACCTCCTTTGATAAGTATCTTTATTTTGAGTTTGTTTCATGGATCGATAAGCTTACTTTGAGATCACATTTGGCCCAGAAAATCCTTGGCTGTGATTGGGTACTTTGACAATTAAATGTGCTATTTTTTGTGACTATATTGTAAAACTAAACGCAATTTGAGTGACTGTAATTATTGTGAGTTGTTTGGTTGTTTGTAGAATACACTTTCTACTTTATAGCAAAACGTCTTGCTGGTACACTTTGATCAAGTGATCACAGTAGCCTACCTAGACGCTCGTTGATTGTTTTGTTCTCGTTTTTTGACCATGATTTTACAATACCTAGAGACGGGCATAGCAATCGCTAATACACTGGGGTTTCCATGATGTTGTTGGAATCCGATCGTGGTCGCTCGTACATAACTCGACCAACTCTTCTGAACACTGTCGTTTCAACTTAGAGAACATGATTTTTGTTGCAGTCACGGAAGAACACAAGGCCTCCCACTTCGTAATAGGATTGACTCTGCTGCTTTGTCTTAACTGATGTTGGCGCATTAGTCAGACGTATCAAGCAGTGGATCTTTTTCAATCTTCCTCCCATCAGGATTTCTGCTGTGTACTTTTGCTCCGGTAACAATTCAATATGTGTTATTGGATAGACGCACGAGAAATTTTGTACTGCGTCAGCTGTTGTCCCCCACCCAGTTTAATGCGTTGTCTTTGTCTAACAATCTCATGAAGATGCTGATATAAGAACCAGAATCTCAAGTAAAATAACTAGTGCTCAAACATCTCGCTACAAGAAATAACTATAGTGTCAGAGATTAGTAAGTTTGAAGCATGATACCTCCATGGTCGAAAACAATTGCCGTCCTTCATACGTGCATGCTGTGAGTGAAAAGAAAGATTCCGGGTAATATTAACATCACTAAAGCACAGACAACTATCCCTCATCTCCATGCTCGTCATGTGGAGGTTGGCACTACAAGAAGTTTTGTCCATACAAAGAATACTTTATCACTAAATGTCACAAAAAGGACACAAAGAAACGCGATGTAGATATAAAAACTCGCAGACATTACTCCGCGAAAGTACGTTCCAAAAAATACAGATCTGCTTTGACAATAAACAAAGTATTGGTGTCTCATAACGAGACACGAATTCACCATAGAAGAAAGTATGTGACTTTAGATATGAACACACACTGTATCCGTCTTCAACTGGACACAGCATCTGGCATCACCCTTATCAGTCCACAAACTTGGGAGAAAAGTGGAAGACCTACAGTTCACCAAACGAGGTTGGATCTGATAGATGCATTAAAATTAGCAGACGGTCCCATCAAAAATATCTGCAGCTGAGTAAGAATCAATAACCCTTTAGATTTAGGTGTGAGAAATGCCATTATAAAAAGACATCATCACATATTTCCGGAAGCGCTGAGCCAATGTAGGAAATCCGAAGCCATAATGACTCTCAAATCAACAGCTTTTGCTGTTTTTCGACAGAAAAGATCTGTACCTTATTCTTTAATTCCAGTAGTTGAACAGGAACTGGTACGACTTCGAAAATAGGTGTTGTTGAACCGGTTAGACTTTCCGAATAGGCTGCACTGATTATGGTGGTCAAGAAGTTAAACGGCAGTGTACGTCAGTAAGCTGATCACTCTATTGGACTGAATGATGCTCTAGAACCCCACCAGTATCCTTTGTCTATACCTGAGTATCATTCGCTAAGTTTAATGAGGGCGAGATGTTTGCAAAACTGGATTTATCGGAAGCTAATTCACAGATTCTGATAAGTTTGTTACATGGTATGCTTGAGGCTATTACGAGTTAACCTTAGTCGATAAACGCGAACGAGACAGTTACCAGCGCTCAGGTATGTTGTTTTGAATCCACAGTTAAAAAAATAACACACTTAAATACACAGCAGCCTATCACAGCCATGGATTTTGTTGGCGGGAGTAGAAATTTCAAGGTCAACTGATCAGCCCATGCTGATCAAGGACAGGACAGGACGCTATATAATTGAACGTGTGAACAATGTCAAGTTTGACATTAACAATACCATAAAGCGTATTAAAATGTGAATTATTCACAGTTGAATACAATACTTGTAGTCAGAGAACTAGAGAAGCGATTGTCGAAATTATGCTGATTTTTCACTGATTTATATTTATGTAACATGATGTGACTCGATTTACATGAAGGGTTTGCAAAAATCGTTGAGTTACTTTATTGAAATTATTAATCGATCAATGTTGGACCACAATTAGAAAAACCTAGAAGCAGTTGATGGCGTTTGCGTTCGGGTATGGGATTTATCTGCAGTGCTCATCCACAACTCCTGATATTGCTGTGATTCGAAAAAATAGCCTTCAGTCTTGCTTGCGTAAGCTTACCTCTAAACCTTGGATTGATCGGCGTTGAACATTACTACTAATGGATGCTGGCTCACTCGTCCAGAGAGTAAGCGTGCGCACGCAAGACCTAAGGTCCTGTGTTTGAATCTTTTGTTTGGGAAGAGTCGTGGATGCTCCGACTTAATGAATCCCATTCCAGGACGAATCGTCCATCCACTGCCTTCAGGTTTCTGATGGTGGTCTAACAATAACTTATTTATGATTTAAATGTGTCCATAATACTATAATGCGAAATAGGTATTTACTATTTTCATACGTTTTTCTGCTGATTAAAATATTCTTCTCAATCTAGCAGTGTCATATGCTATTTGGCTTTCATGCTTTAAAATAAATGGTTAATTTACTCTGTGCTATGTTATAAAATGTTTTGAACGAATCGCAAATTTACACAACAGCTAAATCGACTTGTTGTATTTTTCCTACAAAACGAATAATTTTAATTTCAAAGATTATAAGAGCAACTGTGAGAAAAAATTTCTTTGCATCGCAACTAAGGCGCGGATTAGCAAAATAACGGGTGGGTTTCTACAATTTTCAATACTAACCACATTCTAGATGATGAAGGGTTTAAAAAAAAATTCTCTGGAGGTGAATAGTTTACACATTACAAAAATCCTAAAACTACGTGACAAGATAAGCCATAACTTTGAATCCTTGAGAAATTTAAGCAGACATGAAAAAAATGAATAACACTTAGATAGCACTTGAAAAGTAGGACAAATAAATTATAGGCTTGAGAATGCTGGTCAGCGGCCTATGTTTCATTACAAACCAGATACTTAAAATGAAGTGATTTCAATTCAGTATTTCTTAAAATTAAACAGAGTAAGTCCATTTTACTCAAGCATCATGTTCAATTTCAGCCCTTGATTAGGATTAATAAACAAATACACTACTACTACACTGCATTTTACTGTTTTCTCTGTTCATAAAAATGCTTGTGACATACCAAATTGAATAAGACAAGGTCTATTAAATGTGCCTTCTTTTTTACGTATAAAGAATTCATTTGAATGTCATGAGTATCGTTTTTGTTTTTTGCACGAATAATTGTTTACACAAGAATAAGCAGTTACCACATGTGTCATATGTGTATCATTATATGTACGTGAGTGAGGTTGTGCAAAATGAGAGTTAGACATTGACAGCCTGGCATGCCAATTCAGTGATCCCGAAGTAAGGCGTTCGCGTTCAAAGGCCGAACATTCTTGAGTAGCAGGAATCGTTGATACGTACTGAGACTGATGACTCTCATACCAGGACGTACTGGTCATATTTGAGTGCTTCTAGGTTTCTAATGTGGTGATCTGATAATGATTCATTCATGATGGTATGACAAAACTACCTACCATATCCATAATATTCTAATGCAGAATCCATATTTGTTAGAAGTAAATTTAACCATAGGAAGAACATTTTTTGCAGAAATTTAAAAAATTGAATCTCTCTTCAAATGAATGTCATGCCGTTTCTGCTCTGTGATCACCACATGGTCTCCAACTGATGATATCTTTAAGACAAAAAGAGTCCGAGGGTATGCCCGACGCCTGTGAGAAAGTCGAAGTAATTCCTACAGTAGGTGAACTGTCCAATTCAGGCTAAGCGAAAACCAATTTGTTCAGTGGCAGTCGTAGGTGATGATGTGGCTGAACACATAATTCAACAGTGATAGAATCTCCTGGATTTAGTTACTTTTAGGAATTTATGAAATATAATAATAATGATATATATAGTCGTTTATTATTGGAGTTGATCAATAGTTGTCGTGTACCGTAGGTAGGAATGACCTAGGCTTTTGGCAGCGTATGCTTGAAGCATCGTAGCCTGACACTTGCTCGTAACAGATGATATGACAGAAACGTAGACACCTGTGGCTAAAAGGTACCTAGCATTAGTGCAAATATAGTGCTCATAAGTGAACGAGTACCTTTATTATTATAGCTATCCATCATTTCAAATGTTATTGGAAGTATAATAATTATTGAAGGACATTACAAATAGTATTGTCACTTGATAAAAATGAGGATAGTTCAAAATAGAGTACTATGAAAAATTAATGTTACGAATGAGTACAGTAATAGATGTTTCCATTTCGCTAGACATTACCTAAAGTCTGGTGAAGATCGAATTGAATTTCTTTGTGTGTTCACTAGTCGAGTTAAAAAAATTTGACAATCATATCCTAGAAACAATGAACAGATAAAACTGTGAAAGCTTCGTCAACATAATATCGATAGATATGAGGCGGAACCTTCAACTGTTATCTAGCAAATAAAACGTTATTGAAATAATAAGGACTTTAGTACATACTTTACTTAATCAGAGCACTAAAATATTGTGCATGTAAGGTGTTTTTACTGTACTGACAGTCTCGAGCAAACGATTGAAAATGACGATAAGATCTCATTCTTTTGTACATAATCTCCAGTATACCGATTCAAAACGTGTATGTTATCATAAACGAAGCACAAATCTCCGTTTGGAAAATGAAACAAAAACTGAGGATGAGATTCACGCTGAATATACAAAACACACTAGCTTAGAGAACAGACTGTCTATGAAAGTACTTTATTTGTTTTGGTACAGTGTCAAGAATGTGATTTGCCTTTCGCGTGTTGTGTTATATCTTAAGATCTTACTTTTTCTGCTGTGTTTGTTGGTTTTTAACAACTGAAGCTGCTGCTGATACACTGGTCATCTTTTCCTGCATTTGCAGTTGCGTGTGAGATATAAGAGCTAAAACATTGGCGAATTTTAGACCGTCTATCTGAATCCGAATTATCTACTTTATTCCGTGCTTCTTTTCACATGTCCACGTATTCATTATCCAGTCAATCAAAATGAGAAAGACAGTGAGTGAGCAACATAATAAAACAGTGGTCCTTGGTAGGAACAAGTCAACGAGGTATCCTCAATGCAAAAAACGTTCAGTCGTATAATGTTGAATTAGATAAACGATAGTATTATCCAATCCATACTGTGGAAGTTGACCATTCCACCATGTTTCGTAATGTCGTGATGCGTTGGGTACACGATCATTCTCGCTAAGTTAAAGACATACCAGATAATATAATAGTCGGCCAAAGATTACTGCTTGTTATCATTATTGTTTGAAATATAAAACTACAAACTATCACTCATCGTGATGGAAAACATAATTAATTTCAAAAAACTGATTTAACAAGTAACTTGAACTTACAACTAAAATTTTCAATGGCATTTCAAGTATTTTCAGTTCAGTAATATTTTGATATCAAATGTTTCCTAAATGTCAGGAAAGAGAGACACTTTCGCAGACAGATTTTGAAAAGTTCATACATTACAACTAGACTACATTTTGTGTACTATTGATCTCTGGTAGATAGATGTTGAGGACATTGAAGGAAGCAAGAGTAAAACTTCAGATGCTGTAAAACACGAATTAAATCTTCCGACTTTAAAGTCAGTTATGTATTCTTTGTCAAACGTATGTGATTCATTTAAAATCCAATGGTTCCTAATGTAAATCTCGGAATTACATCAAAAATTTATTTGTCTTTCTTCATGAATCAAGAACATAGATTGCATTCTCCCTAATTATTCTATTTACTAGAGAAAACAGAGCACATACACCCCACACACACATGCAGTAATGAATAAACAGTTTGAATATAAGATTAAAATTCAGTCACGAGTTTAGTAGTAGTGTGCAAACTATGTATTATAATTCATTGTAGCATCGTTCTCAAAGTTCTACCCTTTACAAAGGTATGACAAAATCTAGTGTAATAATTGTTCTTCTAGGGAAATGAAAACTCAATTTATATAGACAGTAAAGTGTGTGTACTTTAAAATGCATATTATTCGCAATCCACAATTTGTTTACATAAAATCATCGTAAAACAAATCAAATTTTAGTGTAAACAATAAATGTACAATGTGTATTCGTCTGATTTTTAGTTCGAGATCAATATATAAATGATGAAATGTTTGCTGAATCGTTCAAACCATGAGAGTACTTTTTAGTAGTTGTCGAATGCAATTCACCACCGTTCACTTATTACCTGTTATCGTTTTCTTCACAATTATTGAACAGGTGACAGCAGGTTCAAGTAAGTTCAATGCCTTTAATAGTTTTGTCATGAATTGACTAAGGACAGTACGAATTGTAGAATTGAGTTTAAATAGTGAACATTATATGCATGTACACCATTAGATGAAGAGGTTTATGTAGTCGTGTACAGAAGGGATAATAAGCTTGACAGATAATGCATATTTATACAGTCAGATCGAATAGGAAACAACATTGAAGTCTGTGACTATGATATTTAGGACGACCAT
>CALYCR020000014.1:0-24564 GCA_944470395.2 Schistosoma turkestanicum | reverse complement strand
CTTATCTCTCACCGTTTTCGTTCCTTTCTCCCAGTCCATGTCGTCCCATGATGTCTTCATATCCAGTGTTGTCCATTCCAACCTTGGCATTCAGGTCTCCCATAAGAATCGTCAAATCCTTTGGTGAACATTTATCGACGACTGACTGCAGCCTTTCGTAGAATTGATCTTTAACGTCGTCATTGTAGTCATTGGTAGGTGCATAACATTGGATGACGTTCATTGTAATGTCCTGTTTCTTTGTTTTGAAGGATGCTTTAATGATCCTGGGTCCATGAGATTCCCATCCTATCAGTGCCTTTTGTGCATGTTTGGACAGCATCAGTGCAACTCCTTGTGTATGTGAAGCGTTTTCCTCTTCATGACCAGAGTATAACAGCAGTTCCCCTGAAGCAAGTCTCAGTTGTCCTACCTGTGTCCAATGTGTTTCACTGATGCCGAGCACCTCGAGGTTGTATCTTTTCATTTCTGCCGCAACTTGAAATAGTCTTCCAGTCTCCCACAATGTACGAACGTTCCATGTACCTAAAAAAATGGTTGCTCTGGTTGTCAGAAGAGGCATCGGCCCCGTGACTTCCGAGGGAACTCGGCTTTCATCACGAGACGTCATAATTCTTCTTCCAACTCCCAGGGCAGAGTTAAAATGGTTTGAATTATTTTTTCTGGTTAGCGTTTTTTTGGCAAGTTAGATTTCAACGGAATGGGGCCGCCAACCCCATGTCCAACCCTCCTCCTTTATCCGGGCTTGGAACCGGCAGTAGCCCCTAAGGTTCTACTGGCGGAGGATGTGAAACTATACACAAATGTAATTCTTATAAATTATACAATTATTTCTTGATGATATTTCACAGAATAAATAGATCCTAATTTTGTCTAACATGATGGTCAATAATCATCTCTTTTAAATAAGAAACAGTGTAGTCCCCTTGTAGTGAAGGAGAACACAGGTGAGGGCAACCGAATTGTATTTAGCGGAAATTACAGAGTTACTCAGTAAAATCAGAAAACCATATCGTAAATCGTTAATTTGCAAATCTTCAGTCCATCATCAATCCATTGTCTGACATTTCACTATTCATACGTTTCATACAAATTTCATTGTGTTCCCACTCTTCCTTTCGTGATCTTCCCTCATCTTCTGCTGCCAGACATTACGTTTACACTCGCGTTGTATACTACTTATAAGTAGCGCGCACCATACCCTTATCGGAGCATAGTTATGGGCAGAATTTTAGTTTTTATTTTATAGCTTACTATATAGATTCCTATGTATAAAATGAATTACAGGGTCGACTAAGATTTCGATCAATTCTTTGCACTAGCACATTTATCACTTCTTTGACTCTCAACTACCCGAACAGCATATTAAAAGGGAAAACTGATGGCTGAAAAACCAGTTCAAAATTATCTGTTCTGTGTGAGCGATGTTACCTTTGATAAGAAATAGTGGTGGGTATAGTTAGGTTTCAGTTTTTTTCAGGTGTGATGACTCGATCTGTGATTTTACGATCGTAATTCCATCATCTTATCTTCAAGATGTATTCATGGACAAAATGATTAAAATGGCGGTCGGTAAACTTTGGTTGTTGAATGTTTACAAATAAAAAGAAATAAACTTTCCTCATGAGAACGAAATAGATTGACGAATGATCGATAAATCGTCTTCAAATTTGAAATGACATTACCGTCAGTTGCTCATTCTTAACATTAACAAACTGGAGAATAACAACACGGTTTCAAATGAAGTCTTGAGTATATCAACCAAATTCTCGGTTGAACGTCCTATCACATGTAAAATAATTGATATCTAACTTCACTCGCAATCTTCAAACTCTAAAGAAATTATAACTTCGTCTGTTAAGAGATTCAATGAAGATTGTTGTTACGGACAAGTTTAATAGAAAAGCACGCTCATTCACTCGAGAGCAACATGTCACTAAGATACTTATGTAAATCGTTGATAAAGATGACAGAATGTTCAGTGAATGTTTGTTCAATAGGATGCTGCTGATAAGTCCCATACAAGTACGAGACAACTGTGCACTGCTTCCATGTCTACCAGAACGGTCGAACATATATCGATCGATTCATGACATCGAAATAACAACCACTCTGTTTCGCATATCAATGGTGACTGCACACAACAAAATTACGCCTCTTCATCATCACTCATGACCTACATCAATGCAATCAAATCTATCGTTTACAGATATTTTTGATTGTTGTTTCCAAAGTGTGCAATGTGTATCATTTAGAAACCACAAAACTACGATAACAATCATCTTGTGCTCACTAGTGACTAGATTACAGGCGGAATCTTTATAGATGTAGTGAGAAACTGTGACCACTGGAGTGCAGTTGAGTTGCTCAGCCTAGACGAAGAAGTCCGCTTTATCGTGGATTGATCAAAGTTAAACATTCACATCATTAGATGCCAACTCAAAGATCAATAGATAAGTCGTTCCTACACAAGACTGACAGTTATCGGTTCGGTTCCAGCGGACGATTTCCATGAAGGCACGCTCCTGATAAGTCGCCTAATAGGTCTGAATAACAGTCTTCACGTACGTGCAAGTTTACTAAGATATTTTCACACTAAACGATATGAAATTTCAATTAAACCATGCTGTCATAACGAAAACACACCACTTTAACCAGCATCAACATTATATACAATCACTGTAATATACATTTTGATCAATGACTTTACATAGGCACCAAACCTTAAATTATTACGAAGTAAAACAAATCAAACATTACAGTGTATGTTTATATTTCACGCTCAATGATAAAATGAAAACATTTCAAGTTAATTGTTTTTTTAATCACAGCGATAAAATAATGCATTTCTCAGTTTGTATATGCGTCAGTTGATCTCATCATCATCATCGTCATCACCAAAAAGAAATTTCTTTTTCAATTATTACGAATCAAACGATTTAATTCAATCAGATCAGGAAAATAGAAATAATTTCCTGTTGCACAACGTGTAAACTTCATTAAATTATCATTTTTCTTATCATCACCATACCCAGTCATACGATCTAACATGAAATCGAAATTAATGACATTTGCTGCATAAGCAATGAAAACCACACTAGCTTCTTCTGATAAAGTACCATAAGGTTGAGATTGTCGAACAATTCGATACTTCTTTTCCGCATCAAACTGTGAAGCTGTTAATAAAAATAAGAAGAAATACAGTACAATACAAACATTGACAATTGTACAACAATTAACCGAAAAATTTACAATGCTCAGTGTTACATGAGAAATTATTTTCTGTTTAGTATGAATATACAACCTCAATCTTAATGATGTTGAAAACTATTGAGAAATAGAACCAGTGGAGATAATACACGTAGGTCACGTTTTCAATATGCTTTAGAATACTGATTATGGCTAAGTTGAAACGAGAAATGAATAGGTAGGTGTTCAATTTTAAGAGACAAAATTAGCAGTATACAAACAAATTTTTACATACATTTTTGATACAGTCAGTCAGTCAGACGCAACGTAGAACTTCGTACATAAGTACATCAGTTCATGTCGCCATACCACATCAGCACAGAGATGTAATGGTCAATTCAAATCCAATAGTAGAAGAGGTAGTAAAGGTATTAGAAGTAATCGGAGAGGTTAGGTTTAGAAGAAACTATTCAAGAAGTATGATTCAGTGAGATAAGTTTAGTAAGTCAAAACTAGAGGTGTGGAAGAATCCAGAAGATAAGGATTTGAGAGAACACAAAGAATAAATGCACTGGCGCCATTGCGGACAATTTTGAGTCATGTCATTCAAGGTCTCTAGCCATCGATTATTGTCACTTTTGAAAAAATGTTATCCTATTAATAAATACACCTTCAATATATGAAAAACTGAATGAAACTATACTAAATAAAACGTAAAAGTCAACAGATTTTCAAGTAACTATGTCGATCTAATACGTCAGTAAATAATCACTACCAAAAAAGCAAACTTAACAC
Organism: Schistosoma turkestanicum; assembly: GCA_944470395.2. Lineage (NCBI taxonomy): Eukaryota > Metazoa > Platyhelminthes > Trematoda > Strigeidida > Schistosomatidae > Schistosoma > Schistosoma turkestanicum. The sequence goes on along the minus strand of CALYCR020000014.1, from coordinate 20,580 downwards.
ACAAACACACACACACACAATGTTACTCAGACATTTACGACTTACATCCAACCATTCTAGCAACATGTGATGTATCCGATTTATTTGATAGTTCAACACTATCTTTGATTGTTCGACCGATCCATTGTTCCAATGTTTCATCTATAAATCAAATATAAATATGTCTGGATGATAATTAAATTTTTTCACTGATTCACATAAATTAAAATAGATTTTATGGCCTGTGTTTGCTTCAATACACCTGTCAATGATAACTTCATTCAATGTACATTTGAAACTCGAAAACTTCAATTTATCAATCAAAGATATTTATTAAGTATATGAAGTTATATCACTTACGTTTGGTCTTTTGAAGCAAACTCATATTATGAACCCATCTCTGAGCAACAGCGTAACTTCCACCTGTTCGTCCATTGATCGCTACCTCAACTCGTCTTTTCAAAACTTTGGGGTTCTCTGTGCCTTTTTAAAAAAAGATCAGTATTGAAAATGTTAGGCTTTTATTGCATTGCATCTGACTTTTATGATACGCAGTGTGTGACAAATTGACCTCAAACGTTTCATCATTATAAATGTCTTGATTACATAAGTAACTTTCATGATATACTACAATTGTCATCGAATACATCACTTGAATAAATCAAGTGTTCCATTGACTTGTGAGAAAAGCATCAAACACTATCGAATAGGTCCATTAAAAATTCGACTAACTGCATGAATGCCTATTGAAGAAAACACACTTCACATACAAAGAAATATTCAGTGAATGCTCGTGACGAAGCAGAATAGAACCTGAGTTATTGAACATTATAAGTTTACAACAAATTCCTGATGACCTCCTATGATAATGTTATCGTCATAGGAAATAAAGCTTCTAATCAGCTTCAAGTTACGTCTCTATTCATATAAAATAGAAAAACCATTCGATAAACAACACAATGACATACCGTCAATGAATCCACTCAAATCACGATCATCACGATAATTCCAACCGTAAATATCTTCAAATTCCATTACACATTCAGGTGGCATACCAAAGATAATCAACTTCGCCAGTTCAAACAACATGCCACGATCATCACACTTTGCATGGACAAATATATCACCACCTAAAACACCAATAAAATAGTTATTTAACAGAATTGGTTACAAACATCCCGTTACTGAATAGAATATTACAACATATAACCAATCTATTTAGATAAGGTGTCAATGTACTGCATAAATGTTAGACGTATCTAGCAGTCACTTACAATAGCTAAGAAAATTAGTCGAATAGCTTACAAGATGACTAGTTCACTAACTTACATTCTGATCATTAATTCTGGCTATCAGTGAGCACGTTACACTCAACTCACCTGTGTTAGGCAATTTACCAAGACCTCCAGATCTTTCACGATACTCATAGTTTTCCACTCCGCGACGTTGGAAATTAGGATTGATATTCTTGAAGAAATTGAATCCGAAACCAACACCGTACAGAATCTCATGTTTTGTTTTGGACTCGTAATTTGAACGAATTTGCCTAACATAATCCTAATAAAACAATAAGGCACAAAACGTATATCCAATAAGTAATCTATACTGATTGAACATGAAGTTTGAAACAAATACGATAGAAAATGAGTAACCAAATATGTAAAATGTGTACATCACATACTCTGATTTTTACGATGGATTTGAAACATATTTGAGGTGACGAGGTGGAATTCAAGTGAATCGTCAAGTACAAAGCATGAGATCTAATATCAGTGACAACCTAATATGATATAAACTTTATGGAATAGTTTACCGATAGCTGAGGAACAGAAACAAGAACATTTGCATAGACCAAATTTGAATTTCCGTGTTGGAATATAAAATTTAGGTTGCAGTTGGTAAGTATGAACAAGAAGCTAACAAATTTCCAAATATAACGATACATTCAGGAGACGTAATCGCTTTCCGTCCTTTCGAGGTACCTTAAGTAGAAGATAATTGGAATATTCTTACAGTACATACCTTCAGAGCAAATTGTTGCCTCCTGCATGACCCTCAGATTTAAATATCCTCAAACGCTGTTCACTAACCTTCAGCCTTTTAAACACAACTCCGATTTACAATAACAGGAGCTGGCGTAAAACAGTCGATTTTTTTGTGATACAGATAGTTTGGTTTATTGATTGGTCGCTAAAATTGTGAGAGAGGACCGAAGTGTAAGCAAGGGAGAAGAAACTGAGATAATATGCGAGACAGATTAATTGAGTGATCTGACGAGATGGCAATGATAACAACTAGCAGGTCTCAAGACATGCATCAGGCACAGCCTATCAAAGAGGCAGATGATAATCCGTATGTGAGTACGTGATTATCAAGTCTTTTCTTAAAGCTGTCTACTTATGTGGCTGTGGTCACCTTGACTGGAAGAGCATTTCAAGTTGCGACGACTGGCGATGAGAAAAGGTGTACACTAACCTGAGTATTTGCTCCTTGATGCGCAATTTTTCGTGGATACCCTCGAGGGGATTGGTGGTGATGAATCGGTAAGATGGTCACATTGGGATAGTTTGGCGTTGGGTACTGTGTCGAAGGATTTTGCAAAGTCGAGAAATATTACGTGCACCAGTATTTTTCGGTCCAAACTGGATACTCAACTGTCCCATTCGATGAGAAGATTAGATGCACATGACCATGTCTTTCTGAAACCCGTGTTGAGCTTCATGGATTATTTTATTTCCATCCATGTACTCCCTCATTTGTTCGTTCACCAGCCACCCCATTACCTTTGATAGTATTGGTAGTAATGCGACTGGTCTGTAACAGGCTGGGTCCTTTCTATCTCCTCCATTGAAAATTGGAGAGAGAGAGGCTTGTCTTCATTTAGGTGGTACTTAGTATGATTCCACTGAATGCCTGAACAGGTCACTTATCGGTGAACAGAGGACTTCTGCACATTGTTTCAACATAATGAGGGCGAATATTGTCACAACCTTGTGACTTACCTGGACGTAAGGATTTTAGTTTTCTAAGTAATAAGTCAAGGGTGATACGGATGTTCCTTAAACCGTCAGCTGACATTGGGTTAGCGCAGTATTCTGAACATATTGAAGCTTGATTTAAATGATCAGTAAGGTTAGTGTTGAAGATGTTGGCCGTCTGTAAGTTGGTGAGGTCTTACCTATTCGGACTTTTGAGAGAACAGAACACTTGATTAGTAGCTTTAATTTTGGACATGAATCTAAACAAATGGTCCAGGTTTGTCTTCATATTGTCAGCTAGACTTATCTGAAATTGCCTCTTGCCACTTCGAACTTTGATATTGCTTCTGTTTCAAAATGCCTGTAGAAATATATTTACAGGCATTTTGAAACAGAAACAATATCAAAGTTCGAAATGGCAAGAGGCAATTTCAGATAAGTCTAGCTGACAATATGAAGACAAACCTGGACCATTTGTTTAGATTCATGTCCAAAATTAAAGCTACTAATCAAGTGTTCTGTTCTCTCAAAAGTCCGAATAGGTAAGACCTCACCAACTTACAGACGGCCAACATCTTCAACACTAACCTTACTGATCATTTAAATCAAGCTTCAATATGTTCAGAATACTGCGCTAACCCAATGTCAGCTGACGGTTTAAGGAACATCCGTATCACCCTTGACTTATTACTTAGAAAACTAAAATCCTTACGTCCAGGTAAGTCACAAGGTTGTGACAATATTCGCCCTCATTATGTTGAAACAATGTGCAGAAGTCCTCTGTTCACCGATAAGTGACCTGTTCAGGCATTCAGTGGAATCATACTAAGTACCACCTAAATGAAGACAAGCCTCTCTCTCTCCAATTTTCAATGGAGGAGATAGAAAGGACCCAGCCTGTTACAGACCAGTCGCATTACTACCAATACTATCAAAGGTAATGGGGTGGCTGGTGAACGAACAAATGAGGGAGTACATGGATGGAAATAAAATAATCCATGAAGCTCAACACGGGTTTCAGAAAGACATGGTCATGTGCATCTAATCTTCTCATCGAATGGGACAGTTGAGTATCCAGTTTGGACCGAAAAATACTGGTGCACGTAATATTTCTCGACTTTGCAAAATCCTTCGACACAGTACCCAACGCCAAACTATCCCAATGTGACCATCTTACCGATTCATCACCACCAATCCCCTCGAGGGTATCCACGAAAAATTGCGCATCAAGGAGCAAATACTCAGGTTAGTGTACACCTTTTCTCATCGCCAGTCGTCGCAACTTGAAATGCTCTTCCAGTCAAGGTGACCACAGCCACATAAGTAGACAGCTTTAAGAAAAGACTTGATAATCACGTACTCACATACGGATTATCATCTGCCTCTTTGATAGGCTGTGCCTGATGCATGTCTTGAGACCTGCTAGTTGTTATCATTGCCATCTCGTCAGATCACTCAATTAATCTGTCTCGCATATTATCTCAGTTTCTTCTCCCTTGCTTACACTTCGGTCCTCTCTCACAATTTTAGCGACCAATCAATAAACCAAACTATCTGTATCACAAAAAAATCGACTGTTTTACGCCAGCTCCTGTTATTGTAAATCGGAGTTGTGTTTAAAAGGCTGAAGGTTAGTGAACAGCGTTTGAGGATATTTAAATCTGAGGGTCATGCAGGAGGCAACAATTTGCTCTGAAGGTATGTACTGTAAGAATATTCCAATTATCTTCTACTTAAGGTACCTCGAAAGGACGGAAAGCGATTACGTCTCCTGAATGTATCGTTATATTTGGAAATTTGTTAGCTTCTTGTTCATACTTACCAACTGCAACCTAAATTTTATATTCCAACACGGAAATTCAAATTTGGTCTATGCAAATGTTCTTGTTTCTGTTCCTCAGCTATCGGTAAACTATTCCATAAAGTTTATATCATATTAGGTTGTCACTGATATTAGATCTCATGCTTTGTACTTGACGATTCACTTGAATTCCACCTCGTCACCTCAAATATGTTTCAAATCCATCGTAAAAATCAGAGTATGTGATGTACACATTTTACATATTTGGTTACTCATTTTCTATCGTATTTGTTTCAAACTTCATGTTCAATCAGTATAGATTACTTATTGGATATACGTTTTGTGCCTTATTGTTTTATTAGGATTATGTTAGGCAAATTCGTTCAAATTACGAGTCCAAAACAAAACATGAGATTCTGTACGGTGTTGGTTTCGGATTCAATTTCTTCAAGAATATCAATCCTAATTTCCAACGTCGCGGAGTGGAAAACTATGAGTATCGTGAAAGATCTGGAGGTCTTGGTAAATTGCCTAACACAGGTGAGTTGAGTGTAACGTGCTCACTGATAGCCAGAATTAATGATCAGAATGTAAGTTAGTGAACTAGTCATCTTGTAAGCTATTCGACTAATTTTCTTAGCTATTGTAAGTGACTGCTAGATACGTCTAACATTTATGCAGTACATTGACACCTTATCTAAATAGATTGGTTATATGTTGTAATATTCTATTCAGTAACGGGATGTTTGTAACCAATTCTGTTAAATAACTATTTTATTGGTGTTTTAGGTGGTGATATATTTGTCCATGCAAAGTGTGATGATCGTGGCATGTTGTTTGAACTGGCGAAGTTGATTATCTTTGGTATGCCACCTGAATGTGTAATGGAATTTGAAGATATTTACGGTTGGAATTATCGTGATGATCGTGATTTGAGTGGATTCATTGACGGTATGTCATTGTGTTGTTTATCGAATGGTTTTTCTATTTTATATGAATAGAGACGTAACTTGAAGCTGATTAGAAGCTTTATTTCCTATGACGATAACATTATCATAGGAGGTCATCAGGAATTTGTTGTAAACTTATAATGTTCAATAACTCAGGTTCTATTCTGCTTCGTCACGAGCATTCACTGAATATTTCTTTGTATGTGAAGTGTGTTTTCTTCAATAGGCATTCATGCAGTTAGTCGAATTTTTAATGGACCTATTCGATAGTGTTTGATGCTTTTCTCACAAGTCAATGGAACACTTGATTTATTCAAGTGATGTATTCGATGACAATTGTAGTATATCATGAAAGTTACTTATGTAATCAAGACATTTATAATGATGAAACGTTTGAGGTCAATTTGTCACACACTGCGTATCATAAAAGTCAGATGCAATGCAATAAAAGCCTAACATTTTCAATACTGATCTTTTTTTAAAAAGGCACAGAGAACCCCAAAGTTTTGAAAAGACGAGTTGAGGTAGCGATCAATGGACGAACAGGTGGAAGTTACGCTGTTGCTCAGAGATGGGTTCATAATATGAGTTTGCTTCAAAAGACCAAACGTAAGTGATATAACTTCATATAATTAATAAATATCTTTGATTGATAAATTGAAGTTTTCGAGTTTCAAATGTACATTGAATGAAGTTATCATTGACAGGTGTATTGAAGCAAACACAGGCCATAAAATCTATTTTAATTTATGTGAATCAGTGAAAAAATTTAATTATCATCCAGACATATTTATATTTGATTTATAGATGAAACATTGGAACAATGGATCGGTCGAACAATCAAAGATAGTGTTGAACTATCAAATAAATCGGATACATCACATGTTGCTAGAATGGTTGGATGTAAGTCGTAAATGTCTGAGTAACATTGTGTGTGTGTGTGTTTGTGTGTTAAGTTTGCTTTTTTGGTAGTGATTATTTACTGACGTATTAGATCGACATAGTTACTTGAAAATCTGTTGACTTTTACGTTTTATTTAGTATAGTTTCATTCAGTTTTTCATATATTGAAGGTGTATTTATTAATAGGATAACATTTTTTCAAAAGTGACAATAATCGATGGCTAGAGACCTTGAATGACATGACTCAAAATTGTCCGCAATGGCGCCAGTGCATTTATTCTTTGTGTTCTCTCAAATCCTTATCTTCTGGATTCTTCCACACCTCTAGTTTTGACTTACTAAACTTATCTCACTGAATCATACTTCTTGAATAGTTTCTTCTAAACCTAACCTCTCCGATTACTTCTAATACCTTTACTACCTCTTCTACTATTGGATTTGAATTGACCATTACATCTCTGTGCTGATGTGGTATGGCGACATGAACTGATGTACTTATGTACGAAGTTCTACGTTGCGTCTGACTGACTGACTGTATCAAAAATGTATGTAAAAATTTGTTTGTATACTGCTAATTTTGTCTCTTAAAATTGAACACCTACCTATTCATTTCTCGTTTCAACTTAGCCATAATCAGTATTCTAAAGCATATTGAAAACGTGACCTACGTGTATTATCTCCACTGGTTCTATTTCTCAATAGTTTTCAACATCATTAAGATTGAGGTTGTATATTCATACTAAACAGAAAATAATTTCTCATGTAACACTGAGCATTGTAAATTTTTTCGGTTAATTGTTGTACAATTGTCAATGTTTGTATTGTACTGTATTTCTTCTTATTTTTATTAACAGCTTCACAGTTTGATGCGGAAAAGAAGTATCGAATTGTTCGACAATCTCAACCTTATGGTACTTTATCAGAAGAAGCTGGTCTGTTTTTCATTGCTTATGCAGCAAATGTCATTAATTTCGATTTCATGTTAGATCGTATGACTGGGTATGGTGATGATAAGAAAAATGATAATTTAATGAAGTTTACACGTTGTGCAACAGGAAATTATTTCTATTTTCCTGATCTGATTGAATTAAATCGTTTGATTCGTAATAATTGAAAAAGAAATTTCTTTTTGGTGATGACGATGATGATGATGAGATCAACTGACGCATATACAAACTGAGAAATGCATTATTTTATCGCTGTGATTAAAAAAACAATTAACTTGAAATGTTTTCTTTTTATCTTTGAGCGTGAAATATAAACATAAACTGTAATGTTTGATTTGTTTTACTTCGTAATAATTTAAGGTTTGGTGCCTATGTAAAGTCATTGATCAAAATGTATATTACAGTGATTGTATATAATGTTGATGCTGGTTAAAGTGGTGTGTTTTCGTTATGACAGCATGGTTTAATTGAAATTTCATATCGTTTAGTGTGAAAATATCTTAGTAAACTTGCACGTACGTGAAGACTGTTATTCAGACCTATTAGGCGACTTATCAGGAGCGTGCCTTCATGGAAATCGTCCGCTGGAACCGAACCGATAACTGTCAGTCTTGTGTAGGAACGACTTATCTATTGATCTTTGAGTTGGCATCTAATGATGTGAATGTTTAACTTTGATCAATCCACGATAAAGCGGACTTCTTCGTCTAGGCTGAGCAACTCAACTGCACTCCAGTGGTCACAGTTTCTCACTACATCTATAAAGATTCCGCCTGTAATCTAGTCACTAGTGAGCACAAGATGATTGTTATCGTAGTTTTGTGGTTTCTAAATGATACACATTGCACACTTTGGAAACAACAATCAAAAATATCTGTAAACGATAGATTTGATTGCATTGATGTAGGTCATGAGTGATGATGAAGAGGCGTAATTTTGTTGTGTGCAGTCACCATTGATATGCGAAACAGAGTGGTTGTTATTTCGATGTCATGAATCGATCGATATATGTTCGACCGTTCTGGTAGACATGGAAGCAGTGCACAGTTGTCTCGTACTTGTATGGGACTTATCAGCAGCATCCTATTGAACAAACATTCACTGAACATTCTGTCATCTTTATCAACGATTTACATAAGTATCTTAGTGACATGTTGCTCTCGAGTGAATGAGCGTGCTTTTCTATTAAACTTGTCCGTAACAACAATCTTCATTGAATCTCTTAACAGACGAAGTTATAATTTCTTTAGAGTTTGAAGATTGCGAGTGAAGTTAGATATCAATTATTTTACATGTGATAGGACGTTCAACCGAGAATTTGGTTGATATACTCAAGACTTCATTTGAAACCGTGTTGTTATTCTCCAGTTTGTTAATGTTAAGAATGAGCAACTGACGGTAATGTCATTTCAAATTTGAAGACGATTTATCGATCATTCGTCAATCTATTTCGTTCTCATGAGGAAAGTTTATTTCTTTTTATTTGTAAACATTCAACAACCAAAGTTTACCGACCGCCATTTTAATCATTTTGTCCATGAATACATCTTGAAGATAAGATGATGGAATTACGATCGTAAAATCACAGATCGAGTCATCACACCTGAAAAAAACTGAAACCTAACTATACCCACCACTATTTCTTATCAAAGGTAACATCGCTCACACAGAACAGATAATTTTGAACTGGTTTTTCAGCCATCAGTTTTCCCTTTTAATATGCTGTTCGGGTAGTTGAGAGTCAAAGAAGTGATAAATGTGCTAGTGCAAAGAATTGATCGAAATCTTAGTCGACCCTGTAATTCATTTTATACATAGGAATCTATATAGTAAGCTATAAAATAAAAACTAAAATTCTGCCCATAACTATGCTCCGATAAGGGTATGGTGCGCGCTACTTATAAGTAGTATACAACGCGAGTGTAAACGTAATGTCTGGCAGCAGAAGATGAGGGAAGATCACGAAAGGAAGAGTGGGAACACAATGAAATTTGTATGAAACGTATGAATAGTGAAATGTCAGACAATGGATTGATGATGGACTGAAGATTTGCAAATTAACGATTTACGATATGGTTTTCTGATTTTACTGAGTAACTCTGTAATTTCCGCTAAATACAATTCGGTTGCCCTCACCTGTGTTCTCCTTCACTACAAGGGGACTACACTGTTTCTTATTTAAAAGAGATGATTATTGACCATCATGTTAGACAAAATTAGGATCTATTTATTCTGTGAAATATCATCAAGAAATAATTGTATAATTTATAAGAATTACATTTGTGTATAGTTTCACATCCTCCGCCAGTAGAACCTTAGGGGCTACTGCCGGTTCCAAGCCCGGATAAAGGAGGAGGGTTGGACATGGGGTTGGCGGCCCCATTCCGTTGAAATCTAACTTGCCAAAAAAACGCTAACCAGAAAAAATAATTCAAACCATTTTAACTCTGCCCTGGGAGTTGGAAGAAGAATTATGACGTCTCGTGATGAAAGCCGAGTTCCCTCGGAAGTCACGGGGCCGATGCCTCTTCTGACAACCAGAGCAACCATTTTTTTAGGTACATGGAACGTTCGTACATTGTGGGAGACTGGAAGACTATTTCAAGTTGCGGCAGAAATGAAAAGATACAACCTCGAGGTGCTCGGCATCAGTGAAACACATTGGACACAGGTAGGACAACTGAGACTTGCTTCAGGGGAACTGCTGTTATACTCTGGTCATGAAGAGGAAAACGCTTCACATACACAAGGAGTTGCACTGATGCTGTCCAAACATGCACAAAAGGCACTGATAGGATGGGAATCTCATGGACCCAGGATCATTAAAGCATCCTTCAAAACAAAGAAACAGGACATTACAATGAACGTCATCCAATGTTATGCACCTACCAATGACTACAATGACGACGTTAAAGATCAATTCTACGAAAGGCTGCAGTCAGTCGTCGATAAATGTTCACCAAAGGATTTGACGATTCTTATGGGAGACCTGAATGCCAAGGTTGGAATGGACAACACTGGATATGAAGACATCATGGGACGACATGGACTGGGAGAAAGGAACGAAAACGGTGAGAGATATGCAAACCTATGTGCCTTCAACAAACTGGTCATCGGTGGCACAATATTCCCGCACAAACGCATTCACAAAGCCACATGGATTTCACCGGACCACACTACTCAAAACCAAATTGACCATATCTGTATCAACAAAAAGTTCAGAAGGACCATGGAGGATGTGAGAACCAAGAGAGGAGCTGATATAGCTTCAGATCACCACTTGCTGATCGCCAAAATGAGATTGAAGCTAAAGAAGCACTGGACAGCGGGGCAGACAACATCACAGAAGTTTAATACGGCCTTTCTTCGGGATACCGTAAAACTCAACGAATTCAAGATAGCCCTCACCAATAGGTTCCAGGCCTTTCAGGATCTACTCAATGGAGAGGAAGCAACATTGGAGAACAATTGGAAAGGGATTAAGGAGGCAATCACTTCAACATGTCAGGAGGTCCTTGGTCGCAAGAAGCACCATCACAAGGAATGGATCTCTGTTGGTACTCTTGAAAAAATCCAAGAAAGGAGGAACAAGAAGGCAGCTATCAATGTCTGCCGAACAAGAGCAGAGAAAGTTAAGGCGCAAGCCGAGTATACAGAAGCAAACAGGGAAGTGAAGAAGAGCATCAGAGCTGACAAACGAAAATATGTGGATTATGTAGCAATGACGGCGGAAAAGGCTGCAAGAGACGGAAACTTCAGACAATTGTACGAAACAACAAGGAAGCTAACCGGAAACTATCGTAAACCAGAACGACCAGTGAAAAGCAAGGAAGGGAAAATAATCAGCAACACTGACGAACAGCGAAATAGGTGGGTGGAGCACTTTAAGGAACTATTGAATCGACCAGCTCCACTGAACCCACCCAACATCGAAGCAGCATCCACGGACCTCCCAATAAATATTGGCGCACCTACGATTGAGGAGATCAGTATAGCCATCAGACAAATCAAGAGCGGCAAAGCAGCAGGACCAGACAACATTCCAGATGAGGCAATGAAAGCAGATGTGGAAGCAACTGCGAAAATATTTCACATTCTCTTCAAGAAGATTTGGGATGAGGAACAAGTACCATCAGATTGGAAAGAAGGATACCTCATCAAAATACCAAAGAAAGGCGATCTCAGCAAGTGTGAAAACTACAGAGGCATCACTCTTCTTTCAATACCAGGCAAAGTCTTCAACAGAGTATTGTTAAACAGAATGAAGGACTTCGTAGACGCCCAACTTCGAGATCAACAGGCTGGATTTCGTAAGGATCGATCGTGTACTGACCAAATTGCTACATTACGGATCATTGTGGAACAATCAATTGAATGGAACTCACCACTCTACATCAACTTCATCGACTACGAGAAAGCATTCGATAGCGTGGATAGGAAAACACTGTGGAGGCTTCTTAGACACTACGGTGTGCCTGAGAAAATAGTCAACATCATACGGAATTCTTATGATGGATTCAACTGCAAAATCGTACACGGAGGTCAGCTGACAGACTCTTTTGAGGTGAAGACCGGTGTCAGGCAAGGTTGCTTACTCTCACCCTTTCTCTTTCTCCTGGTCATCGACTGGATTATGAAGACGTCAACATCTGGAGGGAAGCACGGTATCAACTGGACAGTCAGGACGCAGCTGGACGATCTGGACTTCGCAGATGAACTGGCTCTTCTATCGCACACTCAACAACAAATGCAAGAGAAGACGACCAGTGTAGCAGCAGCCTCTGCAGCAGTAGGTCTCAACATACATAAAGGAAAAAGCAAAATTCTCCGATGCAACACAACATGCACCAACCGAATCACGCTTGATGGAGATACCTTGGAGGACGTTAACACCTTCACATATCTTGGCAGCATCATCGACGAGAAAGGTGGATCGGATGCAGATGTGAGGGCGCGAATTGGCAAAGCGAGGGCTGCATTTCTACAGTTGAAAAATATCTGGAACTACAAACAACTTTCAACCAAAACCAAAATCAGGATCTTCAATACAAATGTCAAGACAGTTCTACTGTATGGAGCGGAAACATGGAGAACTACCAAAGCCATCATCCAGAAGATACAAGTGTTTATTAACAGTTGTCTACGCAAAATACTTCGTATTCGTTGGCCAGACACGATCAGCAACAACGAACTGTGGGAGAGAACAAGTCAGATTCCAATGGAGGAGGAAATCAGGATGAAGCGGTGGAAATGGATAGGACATACACTACGAAAAGCACCCAACTGCGTCACTAGACAAGCCCTCACATGGAACCCTCAAGGCAAAAGGAAAAGAGGAAGGCCAAGGAACACACTACGCCGAGAAATAGAGAAAGATATGAGAGGAATGAACAAACATTGGACAGAACTGGAGAGGGAAGCCCAGGACAGAGTTGGTTGGAGAAAACTGGTGGGCGGCCTATGCTCCATTGGGGGTAACAGGCGAAATAATAATAATAATAATAATAATAATAATAATAATAGTTTCACATCGTAAGGGAAATTTTCATTGCATATGACTATGATGCGTTACGTGTGCTCAGAGTTTTATTGTTCAACGTTTCAATAAAACATCGGTAATAATAAGTATACGTTTCAATTGACTTTGTTGTTAGAAAACTAAGTGAAATGCAATTAGTTTATCTGTTGTGCATAATATTCAAATGCAACCTGTTAGGTCAAACAAGTTCAGTATAAGACTTGGCATACAAATGTTTTGTTTCAAGGTTTTAGACCGAATGAATGTGTCACGAGGAAAGCTTAGAGTAGTACACGCATTAACAGTATCATTAGTAATAGAATAATAATTCAGCCATAGAAAAAATGATTTGAGGTGAAAATTTCGGTTAGTGTGTGGTGGTATACTTTTGCGAAGATAACATAATTGCTGAAACATAAAGATTTAGGATTGTACGTAATCCTGGCAATTATTGTTATATTGTAATCCTTCTCTTTACCTGTACTAAACACTATCTCTCGCGCGCCATGCGTGTTCTTTCAACTCCGCTCCCCCCTCGCTTGTTGTTAGCTGCTACTCTAACCTGGTCTTCATATTCTTTTGATATCACGAGGCAAGCGATAAATATACTTCATCCTCAATAGTCTTTCCTCTGACTTCTGGAAAATCATGATTTACTTAAGTATTCCCGCAAAGAAACACATTTAATTTGACTCCCAATAAATGCAATGACGACTTGAACAAATACAACATTAACTGCACTCAATATCATGTGTACATTCAACAGTCAGATGAATTGTAGGCAACTGGTTTGCTGCGTTTTGATCAACTTTAGATTTTATTATGTCTTACTTACTTACTTGTGTTGTTAAGCTTTTTAACCTTAATAGAGCACAGTCAGCAGATCAGCGTTTCCATATCTACTTTTTCTGCATCGTTCATTCACAATTCTAGTCGATTCTTAATTTTTCCCCTCATGTATGCTTACAATGCTCGTCGTGACGTGTGTCTTTTTGTTTCCTACGTTTCCTCAAGCACTGATAATTCCATGTTAGATATTGTCCTATCAGGCAGTTTCAGTTCAGTCTTCAACGTGTGATCTGGCCACATAAAGAGATTTCCTTGTAGGATAAATAAAGTTAGTTTAATACAACAAATAGATCCAAATAATTTGACACATGACATAAAGCACAAATAAATGCTTGTTTGTTTTCTTGTTCTCAATATTTCAGTTGAAGTAATACATCAGACTTGAGTTTCAGCTAACTCAGTTGATGTAACGTGTCAAGTTGGCCTCAGGTCACGTGATTTGTAATACAGTGTTTATAGTCACGTCATAAAATCGGTCAATAACCTGTGACTAATCATTCATAATTGTTAGTTATAGAAGTGGTCATGTGGTTTTAGTTCGAATTCAATTTGAAGCATTCTTGCACTTGAGAATGTGTATATATCTCACTGAAACACGAAACTAGCGCAGATTTCTGGGTTTCTATCATGCTTCCTCTAGGAAACAGGATGACTCGATGAAGGATCCTTAGAAACTACGGCGTCATTCAGAGGATAGTCAACGTCTCACGGAGTTCTGTTGATTGACTGCAATGCGAGATTGTGATTAGAGAACAGCCAACATACTTGTCCCCAGTGAAGATTTATGAAAGGTTAGGTTGCTCACTCTTTCTCTTTCACCTGATGTATGAATGTATTATCTGACTGGTCTCAGTCGCTAGTTGTCCCAATCTATAAGAAAGGATAAAAGTCCTCTTGTGACAACCACAGGGGAATAAGTCTAACTAATATAGTTTCTTAATTGTAAGCCTCCATTATACTTGGACCTCTAACTAGAGCTCGTGAAGAGCAGACTCGAGAATACCAGTCTGGTTTCAGACCTGTACGTCGTTGTATAGACTACATCTTCACACTGCGACAGGTCCTGGAACACAGACACACATTTAGGCGTCTTATAATAGTTGTGTTCCTGGACCTAAAAGCGGCATTTGACTCAGTGGGTCGTGAGGTTCTGTGGCAGTGTCTGTCATTGAAAGGTGTACCAAAGAAGTACATTAACCTTATACAAGCACTCTACTCGAAAACTACTGGTCGAGTGAGAGCTTATGGCGAGCTGTCATCTGAGTTCTCTACATCCAATGATGTCTGTCATTTGATCCACTATCTATCTATCCACTCTCTTCATTCTTGTTTAACTTTGTCCTAGACATCATCTTAGAGTTAACATTAAGCTCGTAAGATTTTCCAGTTGTTGACCTTCTACCAGATCACGTGCAGATATGTGTCTGAACCCTACATTTTTGTAGGTAGAGTAGTATATCGTGGTGGTTCTTACTATAATGCATGATACCACATTTGTTGTGGTTATACGTTAGAAACGTTCTGTACACTAAAGTCGAGACCGGCGATTTCACAGGTAGAAATTTGGGTCAGGTGTATATATTATGATTGCTACCAGGGAACGTTTTTCCAACATATACAGTATTAGGAATGAGATTTCTGGTGAAAACTCAATCCAATGTATTTAGATTTCTGATTGAGCCGTCAGCATGTTGAGTCCACTCTCCAAGCTCTAAGCATTCGATAAATGATTCAAATCGTTTAGGTGCTTTGATTAAGAACCAACAGATTTCAGGCACGTTGAAGTCCCCACAAATAGCCGTGCTTGTAAACAGTAGAGCTGAAACAAATGTGAATACTTCTGACAATAATACTAGATCTTCTGTTGGTGCGTTAGGCTGATGGTAGACACAGCCGAACTGTAAGGAAATTGCATACGACAGTTTCAGAACGATCCACACAGAAGCTGGCAATCTGTTTAGTTCCGATATATCACATAACAGTGAATTCGGGTGTAGAGTGGGCATATATGAAGCATCCTCCACCTCGTCCTTGTAACCTATCACTTCGAAATAGGTGATAGTTCTCAATAGATATAGTTAGATCAGAAATAATACTGGAGGTCCATGCCTCAGTTATCATTATAAGTGGTGGTTGACAACTAGTCGCAAATATGACTAGATCTGTCTTTTTATTACAGATCGAACGAGCAGTAATGAGATATATATTAAACAGATGTCCGACTAAACTAAAGTAGTTAAGGGTATTTTGAGTAAAGGAGTTACTATGACCTACGTGGGTGTGGTATGAGGAGTTAGGGGGTGCCATGCTTATTAAGTTACTGAAATTTACAGGAGGGGTTGTTAGCCCAGCTGAAAGAGGTAGAACGTCGCCAGTTTGAGATTGTGCGAGAGGAGTGCTTTCATACTCCGCATGTGGTACGAAATGACTTGATCTGTATGTCGCGCATGAGGTAACACAAGTGTCTCTAACCCAAAAAAATTTGAGTAGGCTGGCAGTGCAATGCACCACCGTTTTTAGGATAGTCTTGATGATACAACTCAATACTGAGGTTGTATTTATTCGGAATGGTTTTAACTTGGCGAGGGTTTGCCTTGTACAAGTGCCAGTTGTTAAGACTTTTTCTAAATTTGGGGTCATGTTTGCGAGCTAGCTTGGTACGGTAGGATGCATCGGATTTTCATCCTTAGCGTTTTTGCGAATAAAACCTGGGTATCAAAGATAGGGTGTGGAGTGAAAAATCTTCTACTTCAGCAGTCACTAACAACTCTTAGGTTTGGTGGTTGTGCAGTGCACCTAGCTCTTGGGTAATGATAATATGTTTGCATGATCGGATGTTGGTCTGACATGTTCTTAATCTCATCAACCTTAAAACTTTGATATGCTAAGGACACATCACAGAACATTGAAGGGGTGAACCTGTTTATCGTAGCTGGGAAATTTGCAGGCAGGCTGATTTGAATCCCACCTATTTTTATATGAGACCAAAGACTTAGTCTGTTCACCTTTCTTAGATGAAGATGGAGAGTGTGTTGTTTCCTCAGACGTGTTTTTCGAAAACAATTCAGTTTCTTTCGCGTAATCTCGTGGAATTTATTTTGGAGATCTAGTCTTCAATTTAGTAATGTTAGCTGGAATTGTGTTCCTTTTTAGGATATAATCAAGCGATTCAACGTTTGAACAGCCTGGATTAGAAATACAGGTGTTTTTAGACTTTTCGATGACAGCCGGGATTCGTAATTTATTTCAAAATTTAGAGTCCATAGACTCATCAAGATCTACTGGGTTGTTTATAGGTTTATTTATACTTAAGAAATTGGGAGTTGTCTCTAATAGATTGTTTGTTGTGAAACAGTAGTGCGATCTCGTCGCCTTTCGTCTTTTTATACGACGCTGACTAGGCGTTAGATCTGGAGTAACCTTTATGTCTTTGCACGGGGTTGACGAGCTAATATTTTCGCTCAAACAGATAAATTGTTTGTCGTTATTAGAGCAGCTAAATATGAACGAAATTGGGCAAGTCGATCTATCAGATTTTTTTCTGAGGTGTGTGACTTGACAACTGACGTTTGCCATATCACACGCTTGTAGACAGGTCGGGGATGTGCGGTCAGGGAGATTATATACAATCGCACTGCAGGAAGACATTAATCTTTTCGTAGCTTCCTCGGCTGCAAACTCAAGGATGTATTCAGCTTTGGGTAATTCCTCAAGGTTCCTATCATTATTTGAGGCCCATATGTGCGTGGTGGGTGCTAATTGGTTAATCTTATCATTAATTTGGGCAAGTGAGTTTTGTAACTGTCGTATCTCGTTGCCGTGGCTATGACTAATATGAGCGGTTTCAGATACACCATTCAACACCTTGGTTTGTGAACTTCCAGAATTTGGCTCCACAAGATTATACTTAAGTTTATTCTGTGTTGATGTTTCGGTATACTTGGGTATAGAACCTTTTATATCTACTAGTTTGTCGGTCAGTATACATAATGGAGAGTTGTGACACAGATCGTTGGCTAACGATGCTGAAATTCATCGATAAGAGTTAAGTGTTAACAAGTCGATGGTGTGCCTCTTTCAACAACAGATTCGTCAGACATACGGTTTACTGATTTCGATCTTTTGAGTGGTTTACAAGTTGGAGACATTTCTCTTTCACTCAAATGAGTGATCATAATGGAAAATTGAGTGTGATAATTGCTTGTCTAATTAACGCAGATATATAACGATATGACTTGCTGTGTATGAACTGGGTTAATACTAAAAATCAGTGGAGGTAGACAGAGATTTTATAGATAAAACATTTAGTTATTAAGTGCGAGAATCACTATCAGTCGATAAGTAGGTTTGAACCAGTGTATTCAGAAGTTAAGAACGTTATCAAACAGTTGTTGGTTTACATATAGTATTTCGGAAAGCTGGTCTACGAAAAGTATGTACTAACTGATTAAAAACCTTAAAATTTTGATTTCTAGAAGCAAACTGCACATGGTGTAATAGATAGCCTTTATGAAACATAATCACTCCAACCCGCATTCTTCAACTACTCTATCTGCCGTGCGTCTCTCCAGTTTGTCTCAATCACTATGCATTCGTTGCATGTCTGTCTCCAATTTTCGACATATGTTGTCTACCGCGTTTCCATTCACCTTGACGATTTCATGTTAGAATCCAACTCATGATGCATTTCTGTGGTTTTCGCAATAACTTGGCTGTCCACTCACCTTAAATGCCATTTTCTGATTTGCCCTTCAGCTAGAAGTAGCTTTGTTCTTTTTCACCATAGGTTGTTAATAGTGGTGTTAGGTCAACTTATTTGCGTCTGGATCCTAAACAGGCTACGGTTTATAAACACATGTATTTTTGGGATGGATGATGGATTTTGTGGTTCTCTATGTGTTTACGCTACAAAATGGAACTGTCAAGATACTGGTATTGAAAATTCTGATTTTGATGTAGAAATATCAACTTACTAATAGACTCTCATGATAACGTGAATGTCAGTCGAACAGGTAAATAAATACAATTTACGCCATCAGGTTGTGATTTCAGGCGACCTTTACAATATCCAAAAACTCTGTACTGATTATGGTGTTTTTCGTTCCTAGGCCTAAATTAAGATATATCAAATGATAGAACAACAATCTATCATTATAAGTTTTTACTATTCACTGAGTACTCGTGGTATATACAAGTAAAAGCTCCCCCTTCTTCTAAAGATATCGATCTTGAGAAGTGCAGACTTCCTTTAAATTTTCGCATCACTGAGATGCCTAACTTTGTAGAGATAAGAAAAATCACTGAATCTCCCTTCTGCAGAAGACGATCGAATTGATCTGAATTTTTTCTATCAACAGTCATTACTATCAATAACATGTGTCTGCGTTTGAAAACTGAGAAGTCAGATAGCAGAAATCGTCTCAATCATATTGGCATCAGCCATTGGATACCGTTATAGTGTTTAAGAAGTTGAAGGTTATTCGACAGTTTTTGAGGGTATTTAAATCTGATGATAATGCTGTTGAAGACAGATGCTACAATAGGTATGTTGATAGAAAAATTCACATTATCTTCTACTTTAGGCACCGTGAAAGGACGCATAGCGAATCCATCTTCTATATGTATCGTTACATTGGGACATATGTTTGCCTCTTATCAATACTCATTACCTGCAACTTAAATTTCATTTTCCAACACGGAAAGTCGAATTTTGCAACTGCAAATGTCCTTTTTTCTGCACCTCAACTATCGGTAAACTGTTTCATAAAATTTATATCTTATTAGGTTGTTACTGGTCTCAAAGCTCATGCTTTGTTCCTGACAATTCACGTGCATCCCAGCGCGTCACCTCGAACTTGTTTCAAATCCATCATGAAAATCAGAGTATGTCATTGATTTTTTTATTCAGTATTTTAGTACATGCTTGTGTGTTTCTTTGACCTAGTAATAATTCTTTATATTCGTTTAGTTTATTGTGTGAAACTTAAATGCTCAAATACATTATAAAATGAAACCGAAATGGTTATTCGCTAGTTTTCTCTTGTTTATGTCATGAAGAATGTTCAGTCAGACAATGCAAAATGTATATGAAGTAGATAAATACTCATTTGATGCTTCATATATATCATGATGCTAATGTTGTGTAAATATTTTGTTTTTCGAACTTGAATTATCGACTTTCATAGTTGAAAGTGAGATGGAGTAGATATGTTCGTACGTTTGCATATTCTTTAAGTCTAATCGATTTAGGCTTCACAGGATGATGATTAAGAATTCGTGGCTTCATTGTGTTTTAATACTGTCTGAAAAAAATAATGCGGAAACTTGCACTTTTCGGGAAAAAGTGTATCTGTACACATTTTAATCGTATGGTTACTCGTTTTCCAGCGTACTCGTTATGAACTTAATGTTCAATCTGATATGTTCGGCACTTAGGATGCTTGATGCTATTACGAGTTTACCTTAGTCGATAAACGCGAACGATACTTTTACCAGCTTCCAGGAAGGCTACCTTGAACCCAACGGTAAAACAGAAGTCTTGGTAAGCGTAGAAAGTATATTCCACAAGTACCCAGCAATCCAGTACAATCAAGCATACAACTCTCGTTTATTTATACAACATAACAACGTCCTTGAGACAGTTAAGAAAATAGCA
>CALYCR020000013.1:0-24774 GCA_944470395.2 Schistosoma turkestanicum | reverse complement strand
TCTTCAAAATAATTTTATCAGGTCAAATTAGTGTCACCTGAATGAAATGAATTTTTGTCTGACTGTAAATAACGAACGCATTGAGTTGTCTCTCATTCAACTTCTCCACTTTGCTTTGCTTATACGTTTTACATTCTCATGTCTGTCTGCAATGAACAACGATTGCCGGCAATAAACTCATCCAACTGAATCTGTATTCGGCTTCTTATCCAACATCGTCACACAAACTAGGTTTATCTGAGAATGTTGTATGGAAATTAAAAAGAAGATTTCTTTCATAGCATATTTAATCATTAGTCCAAGTTGCAGTCACATCATCATGCTCCACAAAATAATTATTCACTTCAAAAAACAAATATGGAGGACAACTTTTAAACAATTCAATCAATCATATTTTTTTTTCAATTTCCCACAATTTTTTTTTCTTAGAGTTTTAAACAAAATCTAATTATAATTAATTAATTTTTTATTCCAATCCTTGTTGTATTTATTGGTTCAGAAATTATTTTATCAAAATAAAACATTTATTTTTTTTTTACCTCTTTTTTTTTATGCAATATCAAGGCACCATGGGAATTGGATTGTAGTTATTTACCAAATAATTGGCCTGAAGGTGAAATTGAATTTATCAATTATAGTACAAGATATCGACCTGAATTGGATTTAGCTTTGAAATCAATTAATTTTAAAGTAGGGAAAGGTGAAAAAGTAAGTAAATTTTTTTTTTCTATATTCTTCTGTACTTTTGTTTTCGTCTGGTTAGCTTTTTTTAATTTTCTTTACTGGATGAGGAGGTCGCTCTAACCGCCTTCCCTACTACTTTTGCCAGAATGGGGACCAGCAGTAATCTCAGAGGAATTGCAGGTGGAGCTTTGTTCTGTACTTTACATTTTTGATAATTGTATATATATACACTTTTAATTGATGTATGTACCTAAGTTGTAATATGAACTCGATAATTTAACTCTAGTGCTCATATTGTGTATTCTAGCTGACGTTATCGTTGCCTTCTGCAAATAAATTTGAAGTTTTTAATAAATTATTACACAATTCCATTTTATGAATCCTATTTGTAAATAATTTCACAAATTGAAAAAATTGTCAACATTGTACTATTATTAATGAAATCATGTATCTTCAGTACAAATCGTAAAATGCATTAATTTATTCAAGGCGATAAATTGAAATCATTCCAAGCTTCATATATACACTTGTCATGCTTATTTGATTGGATTAATATCTGTTTTTGTCTGTTTGTCCTATATTCACTGATCTGTTCATACGTACGTAAGTACATCAGTTCATGTCACCACACCACATCAGCACAGAGATGTAATTGTCAATCCAAATCCAATAGTAGAAGAGGTAGTAAGGGAATTAGAAGTAATCGGAGAGGTTAGGATTAGAAAATATTATTATTCAAGAAGTATGATTCAGTGAGATAAGTTTAGAAAGTCAAGAGTAGAAGAAGTTGACGAATCCAGAAGACTAGGATTTGAGAGAACACAATGAATGGATTCAGTTGCACCATTGCAAAAGATTGTGAGCCATTTCATTCAAGGTCTCTAACCATCGATTATTATCATCTCGCGGACCCCAACCAGGTAGTCGACAATTACCGACATGTCTAAGTCCACTCGTCAATGACTTCATAGATTTCTGCCATGTTTTGGTTTGGCCGCCCCTAACTTTCTTCCAACCTATTCCTACACTACAAAACAAAGCTCGACGAGGCAGTCGGTGGTTGGGCATACGCAACACATGTCCCAACCACCTCAACTGATGAAGTTTCACCACTTCATCTATTGATCTGCCATTCTTACCTAGCACCCGTTTCCTAACAACAGCGTTGCTCACTCGGGTGTCCCACGGCATACGAGCAATGTTTCGAAGACACCTATGATCGAAAACCAGTAATCTACGAATATCTTCTACTCTTACTGGTCATGTTTCACAGACATAAAGTAAGACGGAGCGAACTACTGCACAGTACACTCATCCTATAGTCAGCAAACGGTTATCTCACTTTCGTCATAAGTGACGCAATTTAGCAAAAGCCAGTCGAACCTTCGCTATCCACACTGAGAATTCATCAGTTGCCAGGCTATCAGCAATGATGAGACTCCTAAGATAAGTGAAGCGGTCCACACGTTCAACTACTTCACTCCCGACCACTAGTTCAGGTAAATATGCAACCCAGTGTTGAAGCAACATTTTGCATTTCGAGGGAGAGAACCGCATCCCGAACATGTTTGCATTGTTGCTCAGGGTAGTCAGAAGACTCTGTATTTTGTCAGTGTCTTCACCGAATAGAACTATGTCATCGGCATATACTAAGTCAACAAGCGTATCTCCTGGTAGACGGTCCACTCCTGTTACCATAGAGCATTGGTTAATTATACCTTTCTTTGTTGGTAGTTCCTTTATACTTCTCCCCTTAAACAGACAATAGTGTAATTTGTTTGTTAAAAGTGAATTCTTTCGGATTCCTTATTTATGAGTGTCATTTTAGTGGTGTAGATTTTAGATGGCATGTTTGAAGATGCTGTTTTAACCATCTGATTGCCTTCCGCAGTTTTGATTTCAGTGAATTTATTTACAAACATGAACATTAGATATAATAACTCAACAAGTTATATATATATTACTTATTTACGCCTATTACTCCTAGTGGAGCATAGGCCACCAACCAGTATTCTTCAACCTACTCTGTCCTGGATCTTCTTCCCCAGTTCTTTCTAATTGCTGTTCATTTTTGAAAAAAAATGTTTTTCTCCGATTCTCAGCGTAACACAAATAATTGATTTGTACATAAGCTATGCAATTGCCTTGGGGTGCTTAAACTAAAACGAATATTCTAATGATAGATATAATTATAATTATAATAATCATATTATTAATAATAATAATAATAGATTTTATTCATTTCAATATTAGTTCAATGTTTCAAGTGAAGTTTGTTCATTTATAAACAATATCATCATTACTATTTCAGTTGAAAATAGTTATCATTAAAAATTTTCTTATTAGTTAACTTGTTTTTTATTTGTTTAGATTAAAGTGTTGTTCTTAAATAATTGTAATCCTTAAAAAAAAATATATCAACTGTTAGATTATGTGGCTTCAAATACTTGTTCAATTTTTCTTTTATATTTTGAGAACAATCAATTAGTAAACATATTTCATTAAACTCACTGATAGTAGGTATAAATAAATAAATTGATCTCTTTCCAACGAATTTATTTTCATGCTGTACAATCGTATAATTAATTATTAGCATGTGCTCACTAGTGACTAGCTCCGTGAGGAAATTTCCCCCGAATACTATTGAGAAGTTGTGACTAGTGAAGTTTAATTGTGTCGGGTGTGAAGCAGTGCCGACAAATGCCAATGGATGAATGATGTCGCTTAATATTGTGGATTGATTGAGGTGAAACATCAACACCATCGAATGTCCACTCACTGATCTAGACGTTTAAGTGTTCGTGCGCGAAACGGAAACTCCTTAGTTCGATTCTTGCTTGCCGGGGATCGTGGATGCACACCGCTAATGAGTCTTATACTATAGAACGAAACAGCTATTGAGTGATTCCAGGTGTCTGATGGTGGTTTAACGTTGATCAGTTCATGATTTCAATGAAACTCAACAATCTCCACAACCTTTTACTGAAAAACTTGCAAAGTATATGATTGTACATCTCGATAATAAATCTATTGAAAAGAGATCTGTTTATTAAACTTTGTTATATATATATATATATATATATATATATATATATATATATATATATATATATATATCAAATTGATAATCAAACTTGAATTATTTTTTTTTTCATATTTAGTTAGGTATTGTTGGTCGTACTGGTTCTGGTAAATCATCTTTAGTCCTAGGATTATTTCGTATGCTTGAAGCAGCTGAAGGTAAAATACTAATTGATGGTTTCGATATTTCAAAACTTGGCCTGCATGATTTGAGAAATCGTTTAACTTTAATACCACAAGTAAGTATGACATATATATATGAACTGCTGTTAAACGACAAGAAATGAGAAAAATCATTACTTTTTTATGTGTGATGTTGTATGAAATTGAAACTCATGGAAGATAGTAAACGATAAGTTACTTTTTTAAATCATAAATCGATCATTGTTAGACTACCACTAGAAACCTGGAAGTGCTGTATGGCCGTTTCGTCCTGGTTAGGGACTAATCATCAGCAGTGCGCACCCATTACTCCTGTTACTGGCAGGATTCGAAGCCAGGATCTTCAGTCTTGCACACAAAAGCCTAACCTTTGGATCACTGAGCCTGTAATTTAATGGTAATGATGCCTCACTTCGATCGATCGACGGTCTTGCGCAACACTGCTAGTGATTAATACTGGAATTTAGATTGAGCAACTTTAGTCTTCATGTTCAATGTATCGATTTGAACTTCATGTTATATATAAATCAATGCAAAGCTTAACATACACTTGTTCTACTAAATCTACTGATAAGTTTTCGATCGAACGAAAGAATGGTATTTATGATTTGAATTCAACTTACTCTTAGTCATCACATTACAAATAGATAAATATTTCTGAAAATACTGTAATCATGAATCAATCATTGCTTGAGCACCATTAGAAACCTGCAAGCACTGTACGGCCGTTTCGTCCTGGTATGGGACCACTCATCAGCAGTGCGCATCCACTACTCCCGCTACGCACAGGATTCGAACCCCATCACCTTCAGTCTTGCGCGCGAACGCTTAACTTCTGGGCCACTGGATCGGCATCCAACGGTAATAATGTCTAATAGCCGTAACCAATCTAGGGATTTTGAGAGACCTCATCCATTTGTCTTGGGTAGGTAACTGCCTACACCCGATAGGCTTGAACTCCATTGATCACGTCCTCTCACTAGAACTTTGAGAATTTCCTCACGAAGTTAGTCACTAGGGTGTAAACTGTATGATTTTTCATTAAACAATAATTGAAATCATGAAAATTTTACTAAATTGACAAAAATCTATGAATCTTTCTAATTGTGATTTAAATATTTATTTATTTCATCAATTCAATATTTTCTATTCATAAACAACTCACTGTCTAACATCATGTTTATATACAAAAACAATTCGCTTCTTTTATTTAACTTGATGATGATGAGTTTATCTTTCTATCATCATCCTCTTCACTAAACAAACATAAAAAAAAACAGAACAATGTCAAAAAACACAATCGAATTGTCGGTTCTTGTTTTATTTTTTATTTTTTTTGTTTTTCTCGTCAAAATTATTTTGTTTTAAATCTTATCACTCCAGATGTTATGTGAATTGTTTAATTAGCATTTATTTACTTGTGTTTTATTGCACAAAATGGTTGAAGATTGTTGAGTTTTATTGAAATGATGACCATTTGTAAACACTGAATGCAACTCATCTACAATGCACATTCATGAGTTCTGCATACGAGAGGGAATCCAACCCAGAAGCTTCAGTTTTTTGCGTGCGAACGCTTATCCTATAGACCGCTGAGTTGGTGGCATCTGATGCTGTTTAATGTCTAAGTTTTGATCAAGCCAGTGTACTGCACAAGCTTACCCCCCCCCCCCCCAATTGTCTTTAGTGGCTTCTCATGTGTATTGCTGATGAATCCCATACTATGGGACGAAATGACCATCCAATGCTTCCAGGTTTCTAATATTAGTCTAATAATTATCGAGAAAATTGTAGGTAACTGGCGTGAAGCATTTACAATTTGGACGCTGCAATCAAGCTTTTAAGTTTTCACAATCTCCCTTAATCCAGTTTTCTTTTTTTGGGCATCAAGAAAATGTATTTTTTTTCACTGTGTTGTACTTAACTGGAGAATAATATCATTAACCGTCATAACTCTAGCAACACTATATATCTAATTACTGACGGATGATAATAACAGTGTAGATGAGTTTATGCAAACTGTAATCGCTCATGAGATATCGGTCATTTTTGTTGTTGTTGTTGTGTTCATTACTATTCATTGTAGGATCCTGTTCTATTCTCTGGTACATTACGTTTCAATTTGGATCCATTCAAGCAGTATACAGATGATGCTATTTGGCATGCACTGGAATTAGCCAACTTGAAATCATTTATCAAAGATATGAATAATGCTAATAATGATAATTTTGGTTTAGATTTAATGATTTCAGAAGGTGGTTCTAATATAAGGTTAGTTAGCGAATGTGATTTGATTTCTATGTTATTTAGTTTTAAACATTAACTGCACCAATTCACTCAGTATCATGAAAACAAATTTACATGACTATTAAAAGTGGTATAAGGCGGAGTTTGTGAAAAATGTTAGGTTTTCTATAGCTTTATAAATCATGAGGTCACCTCAGTTAGACACCCAATTCCTGATGTATTCATAGATGAGTAGTGATAAAGAGTCTTGTAGGATTTAATTTGTCCTACAGATATACTACTACAAGTACACCGTAAACGCGCGATACTGGTGAGCACGGTGTCTATCTGAAAGCTATAGTCAGAACAAGGACAAGTTGGCTTTTAACAACAATAATTAACGAAATTACAGCTATTCAGTGAAACGAACAAACATACCGACCAATATTGCGTGTCTTATCGAAATGAATAAAATTATGAGTCATATTAATATAATAGGATAATAGTGTCTTTCATTTGGTAGGTCACATACAACAGAGATAGATAGTTTACAAACACATCAGACTAGACCAACGTGTTGAGCGCTTAAGTCAGGATTTGATTGGTTAGTTATGGACATAACTAACATTAAAAAGATACATTCATCTGGTAGTTTCTAGTTTAGCCGAAGTTATTTCTTAGTATAAACTAGAATTTCAACTATCTCCACAAATTTGTTCCACTGGGAGTGTGCTTATTAGTAATTAATTGG
Source organism: Schistosoma turkestanicum (assembly GCA_944470395.2). Taxonomy (NCBI): domain Eukaryota; kingdom Metazoa; phylum Platyhelminthes; class Trematoda; order Strigeidida; family Schistosomatidae; genus Schistosoma; species Schistosoma turkestanicum. Next base: position 17,870 of record CALYCR020000013.1, on the reverse strand, counting down.
GAGAGGAAATTAACTCCTGATGTTTTCGCATGAAAAGCCATGAACAAATGGTACTAGAAGATAATTGTGCAGTATCAAGAATCTGTTGAAGTTAGACATGTGTAAAACCGTGATTGCTGACTTAATTATCTAACGGTTTTACGGATTGTCTATGAAACCTGAAGAACTCTGGTGTCATTTTCGACGGAATTGTCGATGCACACTGTTAAAACAGTCTCATAATAAAATAAAATGAATATCGACAATCTTTTGCTGATCATGGTTTGTTTAACTATGGTTGTTTCATGATGTCGAACATTGCTTCGTGAGATTTAGTTCCAATTCTAACCAGTAAATAAGTTATTATGATGGAATACAGATATAATAGCATTTCCTTACCATTGACTAATGAATTTCAACTGTCAGTAAAGGGTTGTGACGATTGTTCAGTTTGACTGTATTCATGAATCAGTCATTGTTAGACTACCATTAAAAACTTGGGAGCTATGGAAGGCCGTTTTATTCAAGCACGGGACGCATCAGCAGTGCACATCCATAATCCTGACGATGGACACTTAAACTAATGACCACTGAGGCAACATCCGATAGTGGGGTTTATTTTGTTCGTCACTAAGTATGCTTGAGGCTATTACGAGTTTACCTTAATCGATAAACGCGAACGAGGGTGCAAAGGCAGGATCAAATTGCAGTACTTATCCAGCTCACTTGCACCCAACTTTCGAAGTAGCAACCGAACCTTCCAAGCATTATCTTGGTTGACGAAATCATATTTAAATAAAACTTCATAACGCCGGAACCACATGTCAGAAGTAACATTGGCGTCAGGATCATAATGAAATTCAGCAATGCTATTCGCGATGCTGTCGACCGATGGAGCTGTGGTTGCATTAGATGAGCTGGGCTGTGTGGAAGGGGAAATCTTCATGTCTATTAACATCTGCGTCAGTTTCAGCTGCCGCTCAAGTAATAATTCAAGTTTGGCAGGACCCATATTTCCAAAAGCACCGTCGCCACTTATAAGTTCGTCATTAAGTATGCTTCAGGCTGTTACGAGTTTACTTTAGTCGATAAACGCGAACGAGACTTTTACCAGCGTCCAGGTAGGCTACCTTGAATCCCAAACTAGGCTAAGAGGGATTTGTAGCCGTAGAAAGTATATACTACCAACACCCAGCAATCACAGTACAATCAAGCATACAACTCTCGTTTATTTATACTTCATAGAAACGTCCTTGGGACAGTCACAAAAACAACACACTAAAATACACAGCAGCCAATCACAGCCAAAGATATTCCTGGTGGGAATTGAAATCTCAAGGTCAACTGCTCAGCCCATGCTCGCAAACGCGAAATCCAAAATAAGGCACTTATCAAGCGAGTTCTGGGGATCTAACATCCCCAACAGGTTTGTGTAATTTAAATAAATTCACAAAATAGTTCAACCATCCTCTGTACTGTCTTCGGTGAGTAACTGTATCACACTCAACACGATGGAATTCCACTGGTTATACAACTAAATCATAATCTTCTCTGTCGTAAAATTGAATTAAAATTATTCATTGAAACAGCTTCAAATCATTCCTTTTTGTGATATAATTCGCTACTAAACACTTCAGTCTACGAAATTATATCTGTACACAATTGCACTTTTCAAAGCGATTGTGGGCTTCCTTGATATATATATATATATATATATATATATATATATATATATATATTTGTTTTCAAGTTGCAAATCCTTAATATTATGATTAATGATTTTACATTAAATGTTTTTCTTATTATCTTTCGATAAGCACAAATCAGTCGGAGAACCATAATCTCAAAGCTGTTTCAAAGAGTTTTCTTTTGAAATCGTCCTAATAGGCGTTGTTCGAGGTTTGAACTGATTACTTGAGTGAGAGGGCAGAAGTTAAACAAAGTTTAGTTGGTCACAATTGAGAATATCGTAACATGTGCCCACTAGTGACTAGTTTCGTGAGAAAATTCTAGGAGTTCTAGTGAGAAGACGTGACCAGTGGAGTTCAACTCTGTTGGGCGTAGACAGTAACTACCAAAGACAAATGAGTGAAGTCGCGCAAAATCCCTAGATCAATCAGAGTTAGACATTAACACCATTGGATGCCGGCCCAGTGGTCCAATGGTTAGGCGTTCGCGCACAATACCGAAGGTCCCGAGTTCGAATCCTGCCAGGTGCAGGAGTCGTGGATGTGCACTGCCGCTGATGAGTCCCATACCAGGACGAAACGGTCGTCCAGTGCTTCCAGGTTTCTAATGTTGGTCTAACAATGATTGGTTGATGATTTCAAATGTGTAAAAACACTAATCTCCATAACTCTAATTGAAAAAAATTGTACATCTATTCCTCCCCTTTGTACAACAACTGACTTTCTTGACCAATGATACGCAACTGTCCTTTAGAACATTTCTGATGATTAATCAACTGAACTTGTCGTTCGGTCACTTCTGGTTAGCTCTCTATAGAAACCACGTGAAATCCTTTCATTTTAAATGTCAATAATTGTTCTCGTCTACTATGTTCAGGGTTCAACATCTAACATTGTAAACTAATATTGATTACTGAGTTTATGTGAATCAATGATTTGTAAAAAGACTCTCTCTGTGTCTGCACTAATTGGATAAACACTTCTGATTGATTAGATAATACTTGGAACTTCGTCATTTTAATAAATTCTCTCTCTCTCTCTTCTTGTTTTCTTTTCCATCTAGTCTTGGTCAACGACAATTAGTTTGTCTTGCAAGAGCATTACTTCGGCATACATCAATTCTTGTATTAGATGAAGCAACAGCTGCCATCGATATGCAAACGGATAATTTAATTCAAGAAACTATTCGTCGTGAATTTTCTACTTGTACTGTAATTACAATTGCGCATCGATTGAATACAGTTCTGGATTATGATCGGTAATAAATATGTTGATCATCATAATAATACTAATAATATTCTTACTTATAGTTTATTTGATCAAGTTAGACATGAACACTGTTAGATACCGGCTTATTGCATATTAGAGTTAGTGTTTACTCCGGGACTCGAACCAAGCACCATTCGCTTTAAACACCACTTAGCTACTATCGTGATGACCCAATCCTGTTGCTTTAGGTTCTACCATGCCAGGCAGGTCGACTGGAGAACTGTAAGACTAAAAGCAGCCACTCAAGATCTGGTGGTGAAGTCGTACTGCTGACTGTAGGGTGGTGTGACAGCAGTAGGGTGTTTTCTTCGAAAAAACAACATCTGCAGCGATGCTGCCTTCTCACAAGGAACGAAGGGATTAGAAAACGTTCGATCCTAAAAATGTCACAACCCACCTTACCTGACGGTTTCCGTCTCCGATGGTAAGGCCGCTATACAAACTCCCCATCAAAAGACTGTTGTCCCTTGGACTCTGCGGTCACACTCACAGGTCTGTAAGACCAGAACTAATCTACGTTCTTTTTCAGGTTCCCGAAGAAGTACCCTTCCACATGGTGGTGGTGGGCGGTGGTCGAGAAGTGACATCCGCCGTCATACCTGTAACAGCACACACGACTAGATTAGTCACAATCAAATCCTACACCCTATGATACTTATTAAATAAGCTACACTCTATGACGGGAAATCCATATAACCAACTAACCGTGTTAGAGGTTGAACTCAAAACTTTGTAGTGATTATTTTTTACAACAAGTTTATCATTTTCAACATAAATTTAGTCAAAAAAATTATAAGTTTTTCAATATTAAAAAACAAGCTTAATCAAATTCTCTCATTTTTTTTCCTTTTCAAAAATTTTTTTTCAGTATTCTTGTTCTTCAAGATGGTCAATTAAAAGAAATAGATAGTCCAAAAAGTTTATTACAAAATAAAAATTCAATATTTTATTCTTTAGCTAAAGATGCACATATCGTCGATTGAACACACACACACACACACACTACTGCTCATATGTATTCATTGAAATTTTGTCGATAACCATTATTCATTGTGGATAGTACACTATATATATATATATATATATATATATACACTCCTCATTCCCTGTTCACATACACACAGTTTACAAAATAAACACAACTATTTTGCAATCAATGTCTGTTCTGTTCTGTTTGCTTCTTTGTTTGTTGTTGGTGTAAAATAATAAATATTACATCCCACAATCCTTATTCTCTCTCTCTCTATCTATCTTGATTCAAAAACTGATTTGTTTGTTCGCGTTCTCCCCGATGACAGCGTATTTTTTGCTGCATTCGCCCAGTCCCAACCCCCCGCCCGCCGCTCGCCTCCGTTGTACACATCAAAATTTTGTAATAGTCACCACTTCAATGGAACACTGCCAAAAAACAATGTCAACTGAAGAAAAACAAACAAACTTTAAGCATTTTTTTTGCCTACTTTTTTATTTTATTAAAAAATTACAAATTACGTTTTTATTGGTTCTCTCTCATTGTAAACTGTTTTCTCCTTCTCGCCCCTCCCTATTTTTCTCCGATGATTTTATGCAACTGGTTACAAGCACAGAACTTTGATTCGCTATTTTGTACATTGATTTGTTTACTGTGTATGTGTGTGTGTGTGCGCGCGCGCGAGCGTTTTATAAGTTAATGCATATAAATATGTGTTCAGCTTAAAATTGTAGTTATGTGTATTTTGCTTTATTTTTTCTTCATGTACGCTCAATAAATAAATATCATGATTATAAAATTATGTCGAGTGTATGTTGTACATGTACATGTTTGAGAGAGAGAGAGAGAGGAATTTATTTACAGGGCTTTTATCTTTACATATCTTTTCTGTTGTGTATTTCACATTAAATGGTGACTATAAAAATATCGTAGTGATGAATCGATCATTAGTAGACCGACCATCTTTTGGAAACCTGGAAGTAGTCGCTGGATGGTCGTTTCGTCCTATAGTATGATACTTATCAACAGTGAGCATCCACGACTTACGCTGATGAAAATCGAACCCAGGGCCTTCGATCTTGAGTGCGATCGGTTAACTAACCTCCAGACTACGGAGCAGGAATCTGACGGTGTTATTAGCCAACTTCAATCAATCTACCATATTGCACCACTTTACACTTTGTCTTCCATAAGCAGCTGCCTCACACCTAACCACACTGAACTCCACTAGTCGCGGCTTCCAGATTTCTAATGGTAGTCTAACTAGTGATAGATTTTTAATCTCAATAAAACTCAACACAATCTCCACAACTCTATGATGAAACTGTTGTAGTAGAAAACAAGTGTTAACCTGATTATGAAAGAAATAGTTTTATTAGGAAACATGGATTCACTTAAGATTATTGTCTTTTTTTACTTACTTACTTACGCCGCCGACCAGCGTTCTCCAACCTTACTCTGTATTGGGCCTTCGTTTCTAGTTCTATCCAATTGATGTTCATTCTTCTCATGTCTATCTCTGTTTCTCGACTTAATGTGTTCATTGGTCTTCCTTTTTTCTTTTGACCTTGATGGTTCCAAGTGAAGGCTTGTCTTGTGGCGCAGTTGGGTGATTTCCTCAGTGTGTGTGTCCTGAAGAAATAATCATGTCTAGAATAAACACTTCAAAGAGAGTTAAATACAACTAAACTTGTAATGATCACAGGTGGGGCAACCGAATTGTATTTAACGAAAATTACAGAGTTACTCAGTAAAATTGGAAAACCATATCGTAAATCGTTCATTTGCAAATTATCAGTCCATCCTATCGAACTAGACTGTTCCTGTTGCAAAACATCAATCCATTGTCACTATTCATGCGTTTCATACAAATTCCATTGTGTTCTTCTAACTCTTCCTTTCTTGATCTTCCCCCATCTTCTGCTGCCAGACATTACGTTGACACTCACGTCATATACTACTTATAAGTAGCTCACACCACAAACTGTAATGTTTGTTTTAATCGTCGAATAATGCCATCAATGAATCGACTGCAAATCGTTTCTTTATTCTCCTTATTATCAATAGTATCATTTGGAACTATCGAGCCATCAATATGTATATTGAATTAAACTAATATGACTGCTGGTGGCTGCGTTGAATGCTAATTAAAGCTCACCACTTTAGTGACCAGCGATCTGACTCTGATATTTATGAACAATTAAATATGCTATGAAATAAATTTCTCTTTCCGTTTCCGTATACATGAGCAAACTCCATTCTTGCGACGGCGGTAGTAAGGAGCCAAATACAGATTCAGTTAGATGAGTTTATTGCATGCAATCACTCTTGCAGACAGACAACCAAAGCGAAGTGAAGAAGGCGAGCGAGCCAACTTAATACGATGAGGCATGACTTAGTATTTAGAGCTAGACATGTAATACGCGAAGTAAGTATGCACACACACTCGAATTAAAACGACCTACATAGCGAATGACTGACAGGGTCGAAAGACCAGTGAATAACTCGAGAATAATGTATTGATCAAATCGTCCAGAAACTCAAATAAGCCCTGTAGGCTCGATATGAAAGTGCACACACTACAGACTTTAATCATAGGAATCTAAGTATCTATAAATTATTGTTTTGTTAAAGAACCATTGACAATAAGGAACTCAATAGTTATTTCTTGATTTGCCAATTAATTGGACAAGTTGTCAATGTTTCATCCAATCAGCACTGAACTGAAAATGCAGTATCACTTGCCACGATTTCAATTAGACAATTAGCCATACCGCTGCGATATTCAGTATGCTTTCTGAATGTTCAGAAGCCCAAGGTCATGCGTAGTTTGATAAATTATAACCATAAGGTAGAGTGGTTTTTCTGTAGTTCGCGCCTTTTATCTTATACTCAAATTGCCGTGTGGATTTACTTTGGAGGTATTAGAAGCGAATAAGAATTTAAATATTCACTTTCCAATTACCTTGACACTTATCATTATATAACTTTTTAATGAAGGTTATTTCAGTATTTATTTTTCTCAAATTGTTGGGGTGCTTATCATTATGAAACATTTATTCAAAACCTTTATTATTCTTTATCACAACCACTACACTTGTCATCAAATTAACAGTTTGTATTTATTACTTACCAAATCTATTCATGTAATCTGTATCTGTGTTCATCGCTTACCATTCATAATATATATCTTAACTGATTTAATAGTTTCATATGTGCATATGAATATGACAATAAAGCCTAATGAATTAACTTACTCTGCTGACAGAGCTTAGGCCATCGACCAGCATTCTCTAACTCTTACTCTGGCCTGGGCCTTCCTTTCCAGTCTTACTCGATTGCTACTCATTCTTTTCATTGCTGTCTGTGATTCCCGGTGAAGTGTGTTCTTTGATCGTGCTCTTTTCCTTTGGCTTTGAGGAGTTCAAGTGAGGGCTTGGCTGCTTTCCGTATTGTCTATCCTATCCACTTGTACCGCTTCTTCCTGATTTCTTCCTCCGATGGAATTTTATTTGTTCTCTCCAACAGTAGGTTGTTTTTACTGATGGTGTCTTACAGACAGATGAGGAGTATCTTGCGTAGACGACTGTTAATCATCACTTGTAACTTCTGGATAATGTCTTTGGTATTTCTCCAAGTTTCCGCCCAATACAGTAGAACTTTCTTGACATTTGTATTGTAAATTGTTACTTCGATGTTCACTGACAGATGTTTGTTTTAAGTTCCATATGTTCCTCAATTGTAGAAATACTGGCCTCGCTTTCTGAATCCATGTCTTCACATCTGTGTTAGATCCACCTTATTTATCACTGATGTCGGTCAGATATGTAAAGGTTTCTGCATCTTCCAAAGCTTCTCTGTGAAGTGTTATTTGGTTGGCGAATGCTGTGTTGTTTCGGAGAATCCTGCTCTATTACTTGTGTACGTTGAGTCCAACTGCTGCAGAGGCGGCTGCTACACTGTCCGTCTTCACCTGCATTTGCTGCAGACGCCTCCGTTACATTTGTAGTCTCTTACCTTCATTGTTTTGTGTGGGATAAAAGAGCTAAGTCATCTGCAAAGTCCAAACTGTTCAGCTGCATGCTAGCTCTCCACTGTATTTCATACTTTTTAGATGGTTGCGTCTTCATAATTTAGTCGACCGTCAGAAGAAAGGAAAGGGTGACAGTAAGTAATGTTGTTTGACACCGGTTTTCACTTGAGCTGCACTAACAAAGATTCTATACGACAGAATAAACATGCGCCACCCAAAAATGTTGGAACTTTCTAATTCATTGAAGAGGAAAATAACGAAGTTTATCTGATTTAAAATGACCAATGAATAAATATTAGCTCTTACCATTAACTTTCAACGTTTACTTATGTTACTAAGTCATTTATTTATCATTACTGAATTCATTTACAAATAGAGTCATCGTGTTTTGTATATCATTATACTATATTCTTTAAAATACTGTTTAATCAACGTTTTTTTTCGCAAAAGCATGTAATATATTCGAACGAATCAGATTAAAGACAAGTGAATTTTCGTTTTTGGACAAAATTTAAATCATACTAATTGATAACTTGTAATTTATTAAGAACTGAGTAAAACTTACTAATATATTTCAAACAATCAGTTGCTTTTGATGAATTCTTCACGAAGCTCATCTGAAGGTCCTGGGTTCAAATCCTGCGACTAGCTGAACTCATGGATGCGCACTGCTGTAAGGTGAAACGGCATTCCCGTGCTCTAAGTTTTCTAATCGTAGCTGAACATTGATCGAGTCGTGATTTCAAATCAAATAAAGGTTCAAATAAACACAAGCTGATCATTGTGAAATTGAGGGAGAAAATACCAGAATGAGAAGAATAGGCCATTAAATGGTTTAAAGATTGTTAGAGTGAGGGGTTTAAATGTAACGGAACACAAGAGTGGAAATACACCTCGTGCCTTCCGTAAGCGATGAAAGACGAAATATTAGTACTGCGCTAACGCTTAAGGCAGCAAATAAATTTGACAGGAACATATAGGAAGCGTAAGTTAACCTTGAATTTCGGTTGGAATACCTCATTTCGCTGGCAGTTCGTCATAGAGGACATCGATTTCTTAAAGAATTTCGACTTATTAGCAGGCTCTCAACGAAATTAGCTCTTGAATGGGGACCATACAGTAGTGATAGAAGAATTTATCACCATCCGTATATCTGTGAATTTAGTAGTTTCTAAAGATAAATGCGAAACATATGTCGCTTCTAAACTGGTATGCCGATTTGACTCCAGTTTAGACGGATGATCGGGTATGCGATGAAGTAAATATTCCTTTCCATTTTTGAATATCATACTTAGGTAGACCCCGTTTGTGCGATAGCAGTAATGAGAAATCAAATACGGTTTGGCGGATGAGTTTATTTCATGCGTCCATCTAAACAGACAGATATGAGAATGAAAAGAGTACAAGCAAAGAGATGAGAATTGAAGAAGGTGAGTAAGCCAACTCAAACTCGCTGAAGTATTACTAAGTATCTATAGTCATCAGGCATGGATACACACTCAAATATAAAATAGTTGAATAGAATATTCTTCTAGTGAGACAATATACGTGTTTCTATTATTCAAAACATTCTCGAAAGCGTTCAGAAGTCAATTTTATACCTCATTGTCCAAAACAAACTCCACAACTTGTAAAATATATGTTATAAACTGAAAAACTTTTGAATAGCAACTAATATATAATTGAAATAAGCAAGTCAGTTTAAACATTCTAGCAATGCACAACAGATAATTATTCTAAGTGAAGTGTCTTATGACTGTGTAATAATGTTTGACAAGATTGAATTGAAAAATGTATTCAGATGTTACGCTTGTCACTTGATATGCTTGAAGCTATTATGAGTTCATCTAAGTCGATAAACAAGAACGAGACAATGACCCAGTGATTCGGTAGGCTACTCTGATTAGCTGCCCCAAACTAACTGAAGAAAAAGTCTTGATATGGCGTAGAAAGGGTATTCTACAAGCACCCAGCAAACACAATGATCTCAAGTACACAAATCACGTTTATTTATGCATCATAGAAACGTCCTTGAGAAAAAGCACAAAAATAGCTCACTAAAATAACATATCAACCAGTCACGGCCAAGGATTTTCCTGGTTGGAACTGTGATCTCAAGATCAACTGGTCAGCCCATGAATAAAATCTAAAATTAAGACATTTATCAAGTGAGTTCTGGGGATCTAACGTCCGCAACAAGTTGTCAGCGAAATTCGGCAATTTCTAAACACATTTAATAAAACATAAGTCTACAAGGTCAATCAGTTTTATAAGAAATCGTATTAACAGGCTGTTCTTTTATAAATTCTGTCTACATATTTACAACTGCTAGTCTTCGTGCAACGTAGGCTGCCGACCAGCTATTTCCAACCTTCTGAGTTCCAGTCTATCGTTTCCAGTTGTTCCCATGTGCTAATTTTTTGATGTCTGCCTTAGATTCCCGGTGCAATGTGTTCGTTTCAGCACTATTCTTACCGATTATCAACATTAATATCATGGTGGGATCGATCAACTGGGAAGATTCAAGAAACAAATACAAATGAACGGTATGGTATATTTTAAACGGATGCGGTCAGATTAAAATTCTCTGTATCTTTCAAGTCATAATTTCAGCTCAAAACTGTCGAATAAAATAATTAGTTATTGATAAGAATATTATTTATTCATTTATATGTTAATTATGAAAAGATTTTCATTGGAATTAAAACTCTGTTAATGGATAAACGTTCAAAAAGTACTGCTAATGGTAATAATAATGAGAAAGTAAATTTCTGTCCTATAGTCATTTGTGATATGTCTGACTGCTACGAATTAATAGCCTATTATTGCGGTGCTAATACCTGATTTTTCATCTGATACCAATTTATGATCGGATTAATAAAATCTTATCTGATTATTTGAGTTGTATTTCAGAGTGTAAAATCTGCCAACCTCTAAAAATGCAGTTTTATAATTCAAACTACTAGCAAGTAGTCTATGTACAAAAGGTAAATTTCGAAAGATGTATTATTGTATTCTCTGCTTCACAGCTGCTTACAGAAGGAAATAAATGAAGATCATTAGATTGTAGAATTTGATAGATGTAACAAATAGAACTGTCATAAATACGATATGTTAGATTTTTTAGTATTTGATCAAATTTGATCGCAATGACCACATTGAAAGATACAGTGGTTATTCTCCTCAAATTATTCCATGATATCAAGTGTATTTGATTAAAAGGAGTTTGTTTAAGGTTTGATCTCTGGAACTGACCAATACTATTTTATGTTTAATCCTTTTTAATCGAAAGAGTGTGATTGCTCTTCTGTGATGGTGAACGTGTTAATTTAGATTTTAAATCTTTGATGTAACGTACATAATATATAATAACAGTGTAGTAAGAAGTTAAATTTGATAATGTTTTGACAAGTGTACGGTTTATGATAACAGTTATGAAGGCTTAAATCACTATTACATAATAAAGAGTAGGTAAAAGGGCTTGGAAAACCAGATATAGGAATAACACTCATCAGAATTATTGATTACTTGTCTAGATAATTAGATAATGCGCAGAGTTTATTTGTAGAGAACAAAAAGTGGAGGGTGAAGAGAAGTAAACGAAATGAACGAGGAGTATGGAAAATAATGATAATAAGTAGATAAATCAAATCATTTGTTAAGGTCATTTCGGTCAAAGAAGAGATAGAGGTGTCGTCACAAGTTTCTAGCCGATCAATGGTGGTGATTCGTAAAGTAAAGGATAACATACCTGGTTTCGCAACATCCAAGTGTCCATCTACGATTTCGAATACTTCTGCGGAGAATGCTATATTGGATGTACAACCAGGTAACTAAGCCAACAACTTAGCAAATACCTCTCTTCGTGGTCATTCCTAACACCACGGTAGTGGTCATATTTTAGAACGAAATAAATTCAGATAGTATTTACCGTAAATCGATAAAGCTAGTCAAATAACTATATGTGTAGATGGCAAGTTATGCCCATGCGCATACAACTCAACAATGATAAAAGTACAAGATATATGTGAGATGCTACAGTAACAATGAGATATGTATCAACAATTCTTATAGCAGACTGAATTATGAAGTTTTGGAGCACAGTTTTGGAGGTTTGCGTTTTTACACATTTGAAATCATCAGTCAATCATTGTTAGACCACCATTAGAAACCTGGAAGCACTGGACGGACGTTTCGTCCTAGTATGGGACTCCTCAGCAGTGCGCATCCACGACTCCTGCTCCTCGCAGGATTCGAACTCAGGACCTTTGGCATTGTAGGCGAACGCCTTACCATTGGACCACTGGGCCGGCATTCAACGGTGTTAATGTCTAACTCTGATTGATCTAGAGATTTTGCGCGACCTCACCCATTTGTCTTTGGTAGTTACTGGCTACACCCGACCGGTTTCTAATGGTGGTCTAACAATGATTGACTGATGATTTCAAATGTGTAAAAACGCAAACCTCCAAAACTGTGCCCCAAAATATCGTAACAGTGCTCATTAGTGACTAGCTTCGTGAGGAAATTCTCGGAGTTCTTGTTGAGAAGACGTGACCAGTGGAGTTCAACCCTGTCGGCCGTCCAGTACTTCCAGGTTTCTAATGGTGGTCTAACAATGATTGATTGATAATTTCAAATGTGTAAATTATGAAGATAAATGAGACTTTTGACAGAACAAGACGAAGACTTAATTGATCTGAAAAATGTTGTGATGTATTTGCTCGTGATACATTTCGAACAATCTCGTCACACATATACACTTGTCAAAGTTTTTTTTTGATATGAAAATTAATTAATTAAATAAAAGTTCAAATGGACATATGGTGATGTTTGTTCATAAAGGATAGAGAATGCCTTGATTGACAAGTGTATATGTATGTATGACTAGATTGTTCAAATGTCCAACGCGCAAATAAATACATCACAACATTTTTCAGATCAATAACGTCTTCTCGTCTTCTCATTGTACTACCAAAATTTATTAAAAAGGGATTAAATTGTTTTGAACAAATAAAGGAGTATTACATTTATGGATTGAGGAGGTCAGCTCGTTCAGTATTCTGTAACACATGGATCCGCGTTATTGTAATAGTCGAACGAATGTCAAACAAACTATTTACTCATTGAATATTAGAAACCATTTCAAATGTACTACTTACACACCTAACTAATTATAATCTAGGATAAGAACTAACTTTAGTTTACACAAATATTAATTACCTTTATTGTTATCATAATTCAATTCATAATAATCATGATAATATTTACTATTGTGGCGTGAGCTACTTATAAGTAGTATATGACGTGAGTGTCAATGTAATGTCTGGCAGCAAAAGATGGGCGAAGATCAAGAAAGGAGGAAGAGTTAGAAGAACACAATGGAATTTGTATGAAACGCATGAATAGTGACAATGGATTGATGTTTTGCAACAGGAACAGTCCAGTTCGATATGATGAACTGATATTTTGCAAATTAACGATTTACGATATGGTTTTCCGATTTCACTGAGTAACTCTGTAATTTTCGTTAAATACAATCCGGTCACCCCACCTGTGTTCTCGTTCACTACATTTGGTGTCGCTGCCTGCTCGAAGGAAGGAGCTCCCGTGGCCGAAGGAGTTGGAGGACGGGGATTTGCGGAGCTTCCTGGAGGAGTTTGAGGCCACGGTGGAGCTGGTGGGGCCCGGGGCGGAGTTGGCGGTGCTGGGGACGCTGCGGGGAGGTGAGGCGAAGGCGGTATACGACAGCCTGGACGGTGCCGCTGTGAAGACGGTGTGGGAGACGGTCATCGGGAGGCTGATGATGGAGTTCGACAGCCCAGTGGACAGGGAGGAGGCGCCGCAGAGGTTCCGGTTGGCGAGGCTGTCGGCTGATGGTGACCCGTTGGTGCTGGCTGTAGAGCTCACGATGTTGCTGCGCCGTACGCTGCCGAGTATGGATGGGGAGTCGGAGGCACAGTTGTTGGCGTCGCAGTTTATCGAGAGTGTGCCTGCCGCCGTGCCCCAGCAGCGGGAACTAGTAAATGCTACACGTTGGATAGATGCCGTATCCATTCCAGACCAGCGGGCAAGAACAATGACCGAAGTAGTAATCCGGCATATTGTAGCGCATCACGGAATACGTAAGGTGATATTAACTGACCGGGGTCCCTGTTTTGAAAGTGACGAGAGCTTGTTAAAAGGGGGGACGAGTGTGGTGTGACCTACTTATAAGTAGTATATGACGTGAGTGTCAATGTAATGTCTGGCAGCAAAAGATGGGGGAAGATCAAGAAAGGAGGAAGAGTTAGAAGAACACAATGGAATTTGTATGAAACGCATGAATAGTGACAATGGATTGATGTTTTGCAACAGGAACAGTCCAGTTCGATATGATGAACTGATATTTTGCAAATGAACGATTTACGATATGGTTTTCCAATTTTACTGAGTAACTCTGTAATTTTCGTTAAATACAATCCGGTCACCCCACCTGTGTTCTCGTTCATTACACTATCGCTATTGTTATTATGATTTTTATGATTATTATTGTATGTGATTGTAGAACACAAAGTTCATTGTAAATTAGTATTATAGTATAGTATGAAATTCTAACTAATTTTTTCACATTAACAAATAATAGTTGTTTACCAAAATTTAAAAATTTTTTCTAATTAAGTCTGAATATTTCTCATACATTATTATATTATTAACGTGAAGTCAGTAGATCATAAGATGTGAGTAAGGTTTAATTTGAATGTAGTAAACACAATAACCAACATACCATTATCATAATTATGATGAAAATCAAGTGAAGCAATGCTAACTCTGAATAATCTTGGATTAATCAATACAATACAATACAAGACAGACACTGTATAGACTTATATTTTTTTCACAATCAAAGTACCCCTCATAAACCAAGTCCGATATATTATTGAACAGTAGTATTCATAACATTGTTAAATATTTCATTTCAAAATCAGCCGATCGATCTCATTGTTCAGTAGTATGTTGAAATTTTTCTTAGTTGATTTTAAATAATTCAGCATGTTATAAAACTTCAAAATATTTCAAATTGTAACAGGAAGATGATGGAAATGGAATTAGAATAATGATAATAATGTTAACTCTTGTTGACACAATTAAACTTAGGGTGAGAAGCATTTATGAGATTCTTTGATTATTTTTAAGTATTATTTAGAGACGTTGAAATTGGTAGCTCATCTTAGGGCCTCGCAAGTATTGCCTCAGATCCCCTAAGTCAGGATATGGATCGAGTTTAAAATATGTAAAATAATCATGATACTATTAAACGTGTACAATGATTTCATCTCGCAAGGCCATTATAGCAATAAACTGTATATTCCTTCGTCTACTACTTCTTTTCTTTTGACCTTGAAGCTTCCGAGTGAGGACTTGTATTGTGATGGACTTCGGTGATTTCTACAATATGTGTGTCCTAACCACCTGTAGAGAGTCTTTCTAACTTCTTCCTTAACTGCAATCCAGTTTGTTCCTTGCTGTAGCAGGTTGTTGCTGACAGTGTCTGGCCAACGAATCCACCGTAGCTTGTGCAGACAACTGTTGATGAACACGGGTATCTTTGTGCTAACAGCTTTCGTAGTCCTCCGCCTTCATAATGGGCATCTCATTCACGGAGGATCATCAAAACCCTCTTCTAGACGTAGAAACAGGTGGTCATAATGAATCTGATCTAGCGCTATGCGCACATCAACAGTTACATTGAAGACTATCAAGATCAATTCTGTGGTAGGCTACAGTGAATCGTGAAGATGTGCGCAGAAACTAATTTGACCATTCTGATAGGAGACCTGATTGCCAATGTTTGTACGGAAAACAGCGGATATGACGACATAATCGGACGACATAGACTGAGAAGAAGGAACGAAAACAGTGAGTTATTCACAAAATTATGGGCTGTCAACACACTGGTCGTAGTCTGCACCATCTTCCCACGTAAACGCATACACAAAGCTAGTTGGTTTTCATCGTATAACACTATGCAGAACCAAATCGATCGCATCTACACTAATCACATATTCAGAAGAACAAAGCGAGGACGGGACATGGCGATCAAGATCAAATCGGAACTCAAGAATCACTGAAAAACGGCGCGAACACTATCATGAAAACTTAATACAAGTTTACTAACAAGTGTGAGAACTACAGAGTCATCATTCTACAATCAGTACCAAGAAAAATCGTCAACAGTTTATTCACCAACCTATGCGAACATGAGCAGAATTAATGGTAAACAAGTTAGACCTGAAGCGAATGTATAGGCATGCAAAACATGGCAAGGGTAGCATTTCCACAAGTGAAGAACATCTGCAACTCAAAACAACCGTCAACCAACATCAAAGTCACAGAACTTCATAAAAATATGAAGACAGTTCTACGGTATGGAGCAGAAACTTTTGGAACAGGGAAAGCCATCATTCAAATGATACAGATTGTAGCATACGTACAAATATTAAGAGACCACCTGGCTTCCCTAAGCCCATAAACAAATTACTTATTCCATTCTTCACAATTTTTCCACACACCTTCCGACCATGTCAATTATTCGCTCAGGTTCTAAAAGCCAACAATCGTTCTACTTACCAGTTATTCTCGAATAGTAGAAGAAATCATCGCTCTATATCCATCATTTATTTGGATGATAACATTTAGGTAACATAATTTAAGCCTACTACTATGAACTCTATCACATTCATATCGATGAGACTTTGAAAAAGAATTGCATCATCCACATACTCTGATTTGCATTATACAAGCATTTCTAACACATACAACTCATCCATTCTAAGTAGTAAAACAATGTTGTGATTCTGTGATAACAACTTCCATTGTTGGAGACAATTTACCAAGCTTCATGAAATTTCTCAATTTCATTTTGACCAGATTGAATGGAATGCTTTCGTTATATAAAAACAACATTGTATCAGTGTAATGATGTAAAATGCGTCGTTATGAACTATTTACTGTCATAACAGTATTAGTAGATATTAATATGTCGCACTTAACCAACTGATCGAAATCAGTGTTTAATGCCTCCTAACTAAACTTATGCATACCCGGATTGGCCAGTAGTACTTGAACAGAATCACACGCTTACTTTAATATGACAATAATTGATTCAGAAGAGTGAGAAACATTCCAATTATTTATCAGTCAGTTCGATGACAATGTCTTTCAATTACTATTATTCTTGTAGCATCCGAAAAATAGGAACTCGTTCTGTTATTGATTTGAAATCGCTGAGGAAGCTCATGTTCCAATGTCACAATATGCAGTCAAACTAATTTACCACTTAATAGAATAGAAGGAGAATGATCCCCATGAACTGATTCCCATTGAGTGCCACTAAATCTTACGGATTTATCAAGCAAAGACTATAATGATTGTGGCATGAAATGAGTTGATGATTTGCTTTTGTGAACTGAAAATCTAACATATAAGCAAGCATTGATTTCTTTAAACAAATGATATTTATTTGTTTAATTAAATTACAGAAAATGTATTAGATGTGTGAATATCGTTGATAATTGAAACTTTAATTAAGACTACATAAATGAACCGGTAAATTACACCTACTCTGTTGACCTTAACTTTATCAGATAGATTGGTAATTGTTGGTTTTTGTGAATAATATACAACGATTTGTTTTCTTCACTTTTTCTATGAGTGATAAATTCTTCCATCCAATAAGATGCACTCTTGTCACAAATGAAAATTTTACATTCTTCATTCTAATTTTATTGGTTAATTCAGTCTACGTAGTCCATTCATTGAAATAATAAAAGTTTAGAGATTATATAATATCTGTAAATCAGTAACAGATTTCATTGTTTGGACGGCGTCAATTTTCACTATCGAAAAATGGTCATATCATCTATTATCTACCCGATAATAATACTATTAT
>CALYCR020000012.1:0-24901 GCA_944470395.2 Schistosoma turkestanicum | reverse complement strand
TATAGACTTCATGACTAACAAGAACATACGAAGCAACGAACCAACCCCAAAAGAAAAGCAAACCAATAAAGTAAACAAAAATCCTAATATCATTGGTTTATCTTATAATAAGACACGCATCCCTAACGGTTACAAATTAACTAACTAACTCGACGACTATAGGCATAAAACTATGACCTGCACCATATAACTCAGTGCAATAACTGCTAAATATACCATACCGATTTGACTTAAAGGCAAGACAGTTCAAACGACCTGGCACAGCATGAACCTTTAAACCTAAATCTGGTCAAGTAAATGAATGGAATACATCAACAGACGACACCAACAAAGAATACGTCACATTATTAATTAATCGTAACGTCTTATTTACAGCATTATCAAAATCACTCATAAAAGAATCATAAACACCCACACCAGCCAATTCATATGATTACTATCACTGATGCCCTACTACCTTAACAGGCTAACTAAACATGAAAACATTTGTTTTTGACATATAACAAAGATTCAAAAAACACAATATTACAACCATAATAGTAGGTATTATAGTCCATATAAATTCTAAAACTGAATCATCGCTAAGTAACCTGAAACTAACCAACTGAGTCGTATAAACTTTATACAACATAACTAATACGCATCAACATGGAATAAATAGACAAAGACCCATCACATATGCAACTAAATCATCATAAACTAACATCCCCCCATAATTCATCATATAACTAAAGCTAAGCGCCTGATTCTTCAAGCACTAACGTGTTACGACTTAATTCAGCTAACCACCGAGATTGTCGGGCGATGTGTACATAAATTATTTCAACCTTCGAAATAGCATACTATACTGCTCCTACTTCCGAGTCCTAAATCAGATTTCCTTACAGATAAGCCCTTTTTCAATGTAATGCACAATAACCTATAGCGTTAGCAGCATATGGACCTGTTTTAAATAATATAATAATTTACCCGCCCAATGACTTTTCAGCATAGATCTACAAACGGATATACACTAACTTAGAACCATAGTAAATTATTCAGCAGACCATCTCTTTAATAAGCACTTAATTCACTGTGGACTTAAACTTTCAAGTCAAATAAAGGGTTATCCAATCCCTATTTTTATCAACCTATTGAATTAAAATAATAAAATACTGTTTCAATAAAACCTATTTAACCAACAAATTCTTAAACAATATTTAATAATAATTTTAACCAACAAATAAAGCTAGAAGAAGGCAGTTTAATCACGACTGCTGGCACTGCGACTATGGCTCTCCAATAAACTAATACACATATCTACGTCACTTTATTCTAATAGTCTTCACCACTACCAAAATATTACCAACTTGTAACCAAAATGATTTCAAAAAAACTGTATTTAGTTTTACTAGTCAAGCTTCAATTAGTTAACTCTACCAGGGTTAAATAGAAAGGCACAAGCAAACATAACTGCTTCAAAATATTTTTGCAAAATATTCAGTAATATACCTCAACTTTTTTCTAACTGCAACAAAACTGCATTTCATCTCTCCTTTCGTACTGAACATAATCACATATAGATAAAAACCGACCTGACTTAAACCGGTCTTAACTCAAATCATAAAGGATTTAATAGTCGAACAGACTACCAAAAATAGCTTCTACTCCATGTAGGATCACTAAGCCAACATCGAGGTAGTAACAAATGGATCAATGTGACCTCTCCCCACTGTTTACTTAGTTATCCCTGAGGTAACTTAAACCTTAATCCAGCAGGATCATAAAAAATGAAACAAATTTGTTCACCCCAAACTAATTTTACTATATAAAGATCTCAAGGTCTTTCCGTCTTATATAAAACTAACATAATTTTTAACAACCATTCATAAGCTCTCAATTGAAAAGCAATTTATTATGCTACCTTAGCACATTTTAAAAGCCACGGCTATTTAATTTAATAATACACAATAAATCACTGAGCAGGTTATACTATTTAAACGTATCAAATAGAAATATCTTTAAGAAACAGTTGGATTTAACTACGAGAACAATTATGCCATATAACCTTATCCTACTTATTTCTTCACTTTTATAACAATAATTACAAATAACACTTAAACACAAGCAAACACATATACGTAAAATGTACGTCATGTAAATAACTTAATCAACTAAAGACAGTGCTAATCTCAAACAACTCGACCACACATAATAAATATTTTCTGCTTCAGGTAATCAACACAACAAACTACCATTTTATAAAAATTATAAGCTGTAAACTAGATATCAGGCTATACGAATAATTTATATTTCCCCACCAAGCTTCTAAAGATATTTACACAATAAACCAGCTGCCCATCAGTATTTCTACTAATAACTTTTTAACCTAGCGAAATCATTACCGTTTCGAGAAATGGATCATACCCCGAACCAAATCAAAGGATCATGATGCAAAAGGTAAATCAAACCTAACTGTTAACACATAGGTACACACCATTAATCTGGCAGCCAAAATTACTCTTATCTGTAACTTACAAAATTACCATTCTATTTATTTAAACTACACTGCCCTACACAATCCAACATTTAACACAAAACAAACCAATATTCAAAATTTACAATCCTAATTCTACTTCAAAATCCAACTTTTTTTCAGATCTTTAACCTTTAACCAAGACTTACCACCTCTTATATACTCACCGGCATAATAAGGCATGGGAAAAGTAATAATATTAGTAACCTTTATAAAAGTACCCCATAGACCCATAACCTTGTTTCCAACTGCCGTAGACTCTCACAAAATAAAAAATTAAGCCATAGCCCCAAACACAGAAATTACAGCAACTTTTTTCTTCTCAAAACATTAACCCAATAATACTCAGTATCATAGCACCTTATTCGACGAGTTGAACCATGTAAACCTAAATAATACATGGGGAAAAAACATAAATAAAAACCAAACATTGATACTAATCAACGACCTTGTAACAAGTACTTATTGAAAGAATAACGAACTATAAAATGTCACCACCATACAATCATTATTACTACACTACTATATGAACCTGAAGAAAGCATATAATGAAAGTGAGCTACTACAAACCATGTATCATGAAACATTGTATCTAATGATGAAGCAGATAACACTACTCCAGTTACACCACCTACAGTAAATAAAAATATAAACCCCATAAGCCACCATAATACTGGATCCCTTAACCTAACACCTCTATTTCTTAACATAAATAGCAAAGGAAAAACCTTTATCCTTTTTGTTACACCTATAATCATAGTAACGGACCTGAAAAGAAGTGCAGTCTTAGCTTCTAACCCAACCATAAACATACTATGTGCCCAAACAACACTACCCAATATTAATATAGAAGCGATAGCACAAAGCAAGCCTTATTAACTAAAAGAAGAATTTTTGTTACTTAGCCTTATACATATGTGTCTCACTATACTGAAACTAGGAAGAATTAACACATGAAATTCGGGATGACCAAAAAAACAAAACAAATGCTGAAACAAAACAGGATCAAACTCAGCAGCAGGCTCGAAAAAAGCATTAACAAAGGTACGATCAAATAGAATCGTCGTTATATCAGCCGCCAAAACTGATAATGAAAGCAACAAAAGAATAGTAGTAAACAAAAAAGACCAAATTATAAGCGTCGTCTTAAAATCTAACCAACTAAGAATTGCAGACATAAAATTAATAGAACCAACCAGCCTGGACAAACCAGCTAAATGCAAGGAAAACATTGATTAAGCCACACCCGCACCAACAGTATCAACTAGAGACAATGGATGATAAAATGTCCAACCGACATTAGCACCCCTATACATGATCTCAGACCTCATAACATGCTACCGACCTTTCAAATAATCTATAACTAGACTACAGAGGTGTCACAGTTTACTTGCATTGTGATTCAGCTGTAATCGAAATTGAATACTGAATGAAACTACTACTATTATTCGTGACAGGTATCTGTCGAATGCGAAGATAACCTAACGTTTATCTCAATAAATGATAAGCCGACTGTGATGTGATTTCTTTTCGCACAACATACGATAAACTGACCACAGCACGATAATCAGTTTGACAACACGTGACAAAATAAGCACATCAATTTAAATACATATATACGTGGCTTGTTTTCATCGCATTGATGGTACAAAATCTCTCAATGATTTTTCTAACACGTCATTGAATCCAATGTATTTGTATGTGCATTGTAGATGCCTACTAACTTCGACGATAATCTTTTCGTAAAGTCACGCAAAATAATAACACAGTTGTCAAAGAAGACATTGCGAATTCGAAGCTTAGATGATGTTTAATAAATATCGAGATAAAAGATTTCCAGTTATTTTCTCATTTTGATCAATACAAGAAATCGGCATGCACTTGGTTGTGTTCCATTTATACATGCTTGCTGAATATGATCACGATATGTGACACTCATTTCGGGCGACAGAGTGCATTACGATTTTTCCAGGTTCAAGAATATGTGCTATCCTGTATAAAGATAATTTAACCAATTTTTCACACGTCTGATTCATCGATCATCAATCACGAATAGGTTGCTTTCAACAAGATGTGGTTCAACATGTAAACAAAGGGCTCGCAGGACGAATTTCCTCATGATCCTGTTGCCGTGGTTGCATTTGACATTTTGTTTCGGCCTCTATAATATTAGATTATATTAGATTTCGGTAACCAAAATGATGCTTGGAAAGTTTGGCTGCTACTTCAAACGTTTGGTGAAAGTAAGCTGGACAAGTACTTTACGTTGGTCCTGCCTTTAAACCCACGTGATAGCAATTTACGGAGCACAGTCATGTCAGGAAGCCAATATCACCGCGACAAGTTGTCAAGGATTATAGCTCGTTAATATTGTTTCAACCTAATTATCGAAGAAGACGATGATATGTTTTCGCATATGAGCTTAATCAACAGTATATTTGGACGCTTCCGGTTAACCAGTTCGAACGCTTTTTCGGAATAGATCAACGACTCCTTGCGTTGGTTGGAAAATTCATGCGTCAGCAAGAAGCGGCAAATACGAAGCCCACTTTTCTGCAAGTTTTATGGCAACGATCTAATTTTCCTTCTGTAGAAATCCTCCTTGTATCGCCACTAACAACAAATTAAACAATACAGCTCCAACAGCTTCAGTACAACAAATACACAACGAAAAAATACGTAACAAAAATAATTATTACTTCAATAATGTACTATATCTGAAACACAAAATAAAAATTAAAACTAAACGTCGACCAAGGGAATTTAACTTATTATAAACCAGAAGTGCTGCGGTGCTAGAAACAAAGATGACAACAGAGACTTGCACATTACTTGAATTTACTAAAACGTCATTGATTGCTGTCAAAATCGTCTTATTATTACTGCAGAAATGAGCTTTATTTGTGTGATTACCAACTTCGAAATCACTGAGTCCGTGTGAAATACACATTGTAGACCAAACCGTACTTCCATGATATAAGAATATTTGACACCTTGGAAAAATGTTTGCGAAATCATAGAAAGAAAAAAAATTCTTGATGCTTGTTGAAAAGGTACAACAAAAAATTATGATTCTTTTGATTATTATTCAAAATTCAACAGAACTTATCATTTGTTGATGTGCTTTTTTATAAAAAAGGCAATCATTCAGTCTATTACGTGAATATTGAGAGGCCAGTGTTATAATATGTCACACAAAGGCGACCAATGCAAAATGTCATTAGACAAATAAATGTTAAAGAGAAACTCACATTTCCGTGTCCCGTTTTGCATAATAATCAACCTGGAAAACCGTCTTATTTCTTCAGTACGTTTAGGAAGTATGTTCAACATGTAACAGAAACAGTAAGATACACTTCTATTGACTATTTATATTTATTTTGAATTATTTCTTACAAATTACTTTAAACACATTATCATGATAACTTAAATAAGTAATTTTGTTGTCAAAACTGAAACAAAATGTCTGTACGTAGTTGTGTGATATAACTGGAAAGAGAGGAAGCGCATTTAATAAATCGAATCATGTTCCATAGTTCAATTCGAATAAAGGATTCATAGTCAAGGTTTAACATGAGACAAGATGGTGGAATGAAGAGACCTTGTTTGATTGCCTAGATTGCTTGAGTACAAACATCTGTAGTAAGGTAATGGTTGACAATAGTAATAATCGTTTTTCCTCAAGAGTGATTAATGATAGCATCAATTACACGTGAATAACTTCACGGCACAATCAGTCACTGATGAAACTACACACCGAATAAATACAACTTATGATGATAGAAATTAAATAACATACTTCAAAAGACCTGTTCTCTTATAAAGATCAAGAGCAGCTTTGAAGTAGCCATAGACGCTCGCAATTTGATGATCTTAAACTGCACACTGTCTATGTTTTTCATATTCGTATTCCCTTGTATAAAAATATGTAGGTATATTGTTGAGTTTCCTAATTGAAATCCACGTAGCATACATAATAATCATCTGTCGCGGTCATGAGAAATGCAATAAAAATTAGGGTTGAAATGAAAGTCATAAAGACAGTCGATGAATTGAATTGAATTCATGAACAATTCGATGCGACGACGTTTTTATATCGATTAGAAACCCTACAGTTACTCGCAGTGTTTAACAGTGGATATTCGAAATTATGTTTCGAAAAATATCAGCAATTCGAAATAAAAATGGCTCATCATTATCGGCCAAACTTTAAATTAAAACCAACAGACATACAACATTTCAATAAAAATAGAGGCCAATTTTTTCGAGAATATTCATTTCAGTCATTTTCCACACCAGTCTGTCTGCTTACACATGAAAAGACCGACGGAGACTAACACGTCCTTTATTCACGCTCAAACGAGACATGATTCTGCAAATGACATTCGCGCTTTGAAATAATAGTGTGCATTTCAAACTTGTGCTATATATAAAAAAGATGTTATGATCGATTTTTCCATGAGATCACTAAAAATTATGTATTCAAACATTTCAGACGACCTATTACTATGCTTTCGAAATCTGTGTTCTGCTTCTAAAACTGGGTGAAAACACATTTACATGCACTCCTACCAAAATAATTCTATCGTTGAATAATTTTTGAAAAAGGGCCTTTTCTGATCTATTTCTGGTCTAAAGGGCTGAAATAAAATGAAATGTGAGTTAGGTATATATCAACAATTTTACAATCAAAGTACGATTTCATTCAGATGTAAGTAATAACAGTCCTTGTGGAAAATCATTTTGACATAATTCGTCAGCATAGCTGTGACTCCCTCTCGATTGTGCTTATGTTGAATTTTCTCACTTATCATATACTAGAATAATTTAATTTGGTGTTCTTACAGCTGGTCATTAATTATATACTCACTAAAGTTATCGTTGAGTGGAAATTATCAAATTCGTTTCACTGTTATTGATCATCAACCAGTGAATACTGTTTCAATAAAAACATTTTCTAGTAATTCAGTTGTTGCATATATGAAATGCAGATTGAATAACAGTCAGAGATAAATCATTTCTCAAAATTCTATTTCCTATTTACTTTAGTCTTGGAAGTACTAGACATAAACAAGTCGATCTGGTGTTCCTACAGCTAGTCAGTTTTTATGTCCTCACTTTAGTTACCAGTTAGTGTACAAATTGTCGATTTCTTTTCACTGTCATCGATCATTAAACATTCGGTCACCTGTTGAATCACTGTCTCTAGAAGTAAAAGCCAAATATAAGTTCACCGTCAATGATATGGGAAATCTGTTATCAGATTGATATAGTCTATTCTTGTTGATAAAAATGTAGCCGGAATCCATAATTTCGAGTAACGAAATGGCCAGCTCTATGAGTATGTTTAGTCGAAAAATATATAAAATGATTTATGACACACACTTTCTGAACAAGAAAGCATCTCAGCTTATCATCGAATTATTGATCATCATATTAGATTACACGCAATTTAACGAAATCACATCATCTTTTCAGTATTCAGTATGTATGTATTCAGTACATTATTAACCCAGAAAATATCAATCTATAATTATTAGAATGCTACTCACTGTCAGACGGAAGAATTTGTGAATCATTAATAAAGGTATTCCTTTTCAGTCTCAAGCTTCTCAACAGTGTAGTGTACAAACAGAAAAGTAGTAAGATTGTTCAATTTGAAGTTACTTGATCGTAGTACAAATAACTCCGATTGTTCATATTTACAACGATCAATCATAATTAGTTATTATTTTACTGTCAAACAATAGTCTTTTTAATAATGCGTTTTATTTGACGATAGATTAAATCACAAATACTGATAAATGGTACATAATGGTTAGGCAAATAGTGTATTCAACTCACATCTAAAGGTGTCAAATTGAATTTTCCTTCCGACGTGCAATTCGGAGTAATATCTGAATAAATTTGGGGTCGAAATATTATCTTACCATAGTGCATGAATTGTGAAAGATATCACTTCATCATGTTTTAGGCAGTACATAAGAGGAAATCGAAATTATATCAAACGAACTTGTTCAATCGTATCAACGTTTGTACATTTGAAAACTTGTAACAAGTGTGCTAACATTTTATGTATTATCACAAATCAGCTTCTGAATATTTAGGATTGTAGTAGCCTTAAACATCGTACTTCACCTCCACTATATACACTGTTGCATCATTCAATAATTTGCATCATCACGTTGTGAATCACATATCGTCTGAATAATAATTGTAAATATCACGTTTGATGACAGCAATTTCGGCACCATGCGATTTTCGAATTCAATTTCCATAGCAATCACATGATATTATATCATTCGCAGCTGTATTCGGTTGATAATAACCAATGATTTAACTAAAAAACATTAGTAATCCCAGGATTTGATTCTGCCGAATTAAAGCTCTATTCACAGCCAGTAATAAACGAGCACAAACGACGAAATACGCATATGTTGTTAGCACACTCTCCTTATACATAGCCGCTTAAGATGGAGACCTGATTGAACAAGTCCTTGAGAATGATCCATGTGACAACATTAAAGCTGCTTTAATTCAGCGAACTTCAGCATCTGATGAAAAATGGTTACAACAGCTGTTACAGTCATGTGAATTGGGAGACAAAATACCATCCCAATTATTAAGATACATGAGAGAGCTGTTCGGACCGCACAAATTAGTCGAGAACATACACAAATAACTTCGATTTCAACGGCTACCTCATAACATAAGACAGATTCTCACGGTAACCAATAACTCAGTCAACCCAACAGATTAAGCCGACATGGCCGACAAAATAACGGAAATCTATTCAGACAGCCAAGTAGTTAACTCCGTACAAACCACCAGCGTAGATAATATGTTTTATGTTTTTAATCTTCAACAACAGATAACCCAACTTACAAACCAGATAGAAACGCTACGAGCCTCGGTTGCAATGAATAGCACTAAACCAACTGCACCTCTCTCTTAAATAAGGTCATACTGCCGACACCGCACCAAGATTCCGTAAACGTCAACTGGTATTTGTTGATATCACCAGAAGTAAGTTTAGAAACCTTGAAGCTGCACAAAACCGTGCATCTTCCATGCAAACAGTCAAGAGACACAGAGAAACTGTTCTGTCAGACAGTGATGGTGGTTACTGTTCTTAGCCGTGCTGCAAGCCGTCTTTTTTTATCAGGGACAGGATTTCAGTATCAGACTTCTGTGTCTATACAGAAGCCGAAATAAGTATCATCCCTCTTCAGCTCTCGCGATGGTAACACACCATTAATAGCAACATAACGTTACAGGCATCAAACGAAACCATCATCACAACTTACTGAAATCAGTCTCAAATACTTGACCTTGGTCTCAGACGGCGTTTCACATGTGTCTTCGTAGTAGCTGAAGTAAAACAGCCGATCCTTGAAGCAGATTCCCCCACTGCTTATGATCTGCTAGTAGACGTGCGTGCATAAAGCCTAGTCGAAAAACCAGACACGTCTATACGTGAACGGCATAACTGGCAACATCTACGAAATCAATGGAGTACGTATAATGAAGCCCATTAGTCAACCTTTCGCCGATCTCTTGGCTGAAAACGATGACATCACCAAAGTTGACTACCGGAGAGAAGGCACTCTCCATCAAGTACTGCATCACATTACTACCACGGGTCCACCCATATGTGCCAAAACCAAAGAGACTAGCCCCACATAAAATTCAAATTGCGAAAAAAGAATTTCAGCACATGATGCAACTGTGTATCTTCCGCCAATCAAACAGCCCATGGGCTTCGCAACTACACATAGTTCCGAAAAAAGATCAAGACTGTCGTCCATGTGACGATAATCGACGTTTGAATAATCAAACGACACCAGACAGATAGCTCATTCCTCATTTTCACGATTTTTCACTTAACTTACACGGAAAACATTTCTTTTCAAAAATTGACCTGGTAAAGTCATATCACCAAATCCCGGTGGCACCAGAAGATATCGGAAAAACTGCCGTTATCACAAATTTTTGGTTTGTTCTAGTTTTTGAGAATGCCATTCATGTTAAAAAAGCAGCCTATACTTTTCAGCGATTTATGGATGAAGTGACTAAAGGCCTTGACTTCGTTTTCGTCTAAATAGATGATCGATAAGTTTCAACAGCATGGAGTTGTCACTCACCCTTCTCAGTGCATTTTCGGCGCTTCTGCTTTGGAGTTTCTAGGACATTACATAGACCCACAAGGCATAAGACCACTACAGGAGAAAGTTGACGCGATTATCAACTATCCTGAACCTACCTCGTTAAAGTCATTGGGCCGTTACCTTGGCAAGTGTAATTTCTATCGACGATTCCTAACACACTGTGCAGAAATAGACCATTTGGATATCTTATTGTCAACAATGACACAAAAAACGGAAGCGTTGAATTCAAATTTCTGAATATAATGTATCAATAAATTAATATAATCTATCATCTGTAGTAACAACTGTTCATAACGCTTCCAATGTATAAAGAACTTTAGATGAAAAGAAGTGACTAACGCAAATGTGGTAGTACCCAGAAAAGCTTCTAAGCTTCCAAGTCGCTCAAATGCGTGAAGAACATATTCTATCAAAGTTTATGTAAGCTAAGAGAAAACATTACATATCCATTTAAATCCATTGAAATTTGATTCACTATTATGTGAAAAGATACGATGTAAACGGAAGTGCACAGTTTAACAAATTAATTTCGTTTCATTGTTTATCGCAAGTAAACCACTTTATTGGTGGAACATGGCCAAGAAATAATGAAATAATTACTCAAAAGTAATTGTGAGCTACTTGATCTGACTAATATTACAAAGCTTACAATTTTAATTGGATAATCAACAAACAAATAAAAGTACCAACAATCCTCATTTACTTCAACCGCATCATTCAAAAACGATTGTTCTGAGAATGTACTACTACAACGTGAAAGATTCGAAGCGATAATTCCATGTTGAATGTGTACAATGGACCAAGTTACCATTTAGTGCGAACTGTATCTGTCTTATTGATATGATGACTTCGGTTGAGGAAGGTACAAGCTAATTTATTATTGACATACTTCGCGCAGATGCGGATTGTGAATACACAAGAAAAAACATCACTTCGTAGGTGAATTCTGAAATACAGCGTGTTCAAGATATCCACTTAGGAAAATTAATTATGACCTCGCATTCTAATTTTTTTCACATACTTCGCGTTGTTTCGGATTGACCACTCATAGAAACACACATCGGTTCTAAAGCGCTTCTTTCTCTTCTGAGTCTTCCTCGTGCATTTTTACTACAGAGCTTTTATTATCCACAACCCTAACAATTTTTCAATGTATTCCACTACGTTTTTGTCTCTAATTTATGGAGCCATGTTATCTGTAAACACGTGTTTCTATGTAATTCGAAGGCGCTCGCTAAATTTGACCACGATTTGTGACACTGATCTCGGGCGACAGAATACATTTTGACTTATCCAGTTTTACGAATCTGAGCTTGAGTGTCTTACTATCCATTTGCACAGTTTTTAGACGTGTGATTCACCGATCATCAGTCACGAATACATTGCTTTCAACGGGATGTGGTTGGACATGTTAACATAAGGCTGCCGACGTTTCACTTGACAGTTAGTACCGGCCTTTAGAATACCAATTTAATTTAGATATCGCTCATCAAAATGATGCATGAAAAGTTCGGCTGCTACTTCAAAAGTTGGGTGCGAATGAGATGAACATGTGTTTTATAATCATCCTGAATTCTAAATCATGTGATACCACATTTTCGAGAATGGTCCAGACAGAAAGCCAACAAGCCGTCACTGTTTATAGCTCGTTTTCGACTTTTGAAGCTAATTAATAAAGAAGTCCATAAATAGTTCGTAACTGTTGTAACGATACCGTGATTCATCCATGCTGGTCAGCAAGGCAGCAGTCGCTTAGACAAATAGCCTAGATGCTGTGTCAAACATCGATTTTGAGATTCCTCAGAATCAGCCTTTACGCCTGCTACCCGCACACTGACCACAGCAAAACAGAAGAGCAGCCAGATATTGAAAGAAGTTCCTGTACTCATTTTTGCTGTGCGCTTTTCCCACAAGTTCTCGTACTTTCGGAAATCAAAGTTTCTCTCACATTACATGAATCTTCAGGAATATCCGTGTCAAATTTTGGGATTTCAGACCGTTTTGAGAATCGTCTACAATGACGTTAGCAATTTTAGTGTAGGATTTGGAAATAGTTTACCGGCCAAATCAACAATTCAGTGAACCAGATGATTCAACATGACGCATTATTGGGTGCTCGAAAAACATGATAATCGAATTTCGGCTGAAACATTTCCATCTTAGTAATCCATGGATTCAAAGAATGAATTACACAGTCTGAAGTTGCAATCACTGGCCGGGAATGGATCAGCGATTCTCTGCGTTGGTTGGAAAATTCATGCGTCAGCAACAAGCGGCTAACATGACGTCCATATTTTTGCTAGTTTCATGGTAACGATCTAACTATCCTTGATTAGAAATCCTCCTTGGATTGGCACTAACAACAGATAAAACAATACAGCCCCTCATTGAAACCTTCGCTCAAAATCACATACAAGATATGGTGCTAGATACGACAACGGTTCCCTATTTCAAACGTTTCTTCAACGGCTGGCTATCAAGCGCTTGCACTCCACATCATAACAGCGGAAGCCGAATGAGCAAGCAGAATCGTTTGTGGCTACGTTTGAAAAAACGTTGGTTAGATCGAGAAGTAGGGTGACACCAGCTAACACGTAACATAAATATTTAGAAGTTTATTATTCCGAATTTACTGACTTACGTTAAACAACATTTAACTTTTATTTTGGTACAGTCAACTTATTCACGAAATCTGTTGATAATCGTCTAGCAAATCGAGTCTAGGAACCCACAAGTAATGAGTCAACTCAACTAGTGTCATTTGTATAACTAATAAATAAGGTTAATTATTCTCACTACCTAATATAGACGAAATAAATGAAAATATTTTCACTTCACTGGATACGACGTTATAAGAAATTAACGGAACGCTGTGTTCCGTTGTCTACAATGAATTTTAGTGAACCAGCATTTGATCTTCAATTGAAACTTAAGATAACAAAAGATATAATAGACGATTTACTACACACTTATTTATTTATGTATTGAATGGAGTATTCAAAGTCTACTATAACTTTTACAAATTATTTACCGTTTCGTTAGTGGCCTTGTACAGTTCTAGGTCTTCAACGCCTTGTATATCGTCCTCTGTGCGCTCCTCCTCTATGTTGCCTTTTTACATTCATTATATCGGATGAATTGAAATACGGTTGGAAATAGAATTCTTCCGGACACTTGCCCAAATCACTGCAGTTGATATGTGCAAATGATGTGTTCAAACAAAACCGTACTTCCATGATATATGAATATTTGACTCCCTGATAAATGTTTGCGAAATCATGTAAAGAAAAAATATTGAAAATTCTTGTTGAAAACCTACAACAAAAAATTACCATTTTTTGAATATTATTCAAAATTCAACCAAAGTTATCATTTGTTAGGTGGTTGTGAAACAACTTTCAGTCATATAGTCTATTTTGTGAATATTGAGTGACCAGTGTTTTAATATGTCACACATATGCGGTCTATGCAAAATGTTATTAGCTCAATAAAAGTGAGAGTGAAACTTACTTTTCCACGTCCTGGTCTGCATAACAAAAAACCTGGAAAACCGTATTCTTTCGTCAGTACGTTTAGGAAGTATGTTCGCTATGTAAATGAAACAATAAGATGCACTTTTATTGACTATTTATATTTATGTTGAATTATTTCTTGCAAATGACTTTAAACACATTATCATGATAAATTATGTGAGTATTTTGTGATCAGAACCGAAACAAACTTTCTGGACGTTGTCGTGTGATATAACTGCAAAAATTAGTAAATGAAGCATAATCCGAGTGAAGAAGAACTGATCTACAGGTACCTTTTCACTTTGAATTACTGTAGTTGAATTGAGTCAATCTCAACTACGAATATAGTGATATTGTGTTACAAAACGACTTCCGTGATATCGTTCACGTGAGTCGTTTTGTTGTTGTTTGAATATGCAAGTGTTAACTGGCAACTAAGATTATACGTTTCAAAACGATCAAATATCATCTCAAATCGTTCCAACCATTCCTAACTCACATTCCAAACAACATCATTTCATAAGCGACAATCATGTGATAATGAATAATAAGGCACCAGTGTGCAGTTTACACTCTTTGGTAGTAAAGTGATATATATAAGTAACTTAATCACACTTGTTGACATAAACACTTACATTATATAATGTTCGATTGCTGGGAACGATGTTATTGCGTCTAAGCGTGCTGTGATAAATTAAATCAAAGAAAACATTCGAATACTTTTCACATACCTCATCCTGTTTATCGTTTCACACACATAAAATAGCTACTGTTGAAGAATATAATTTTATTTTCACAAGTGCGTATGAGAAATTGAGTAGATAAAGCATTTTCTCCCGCTATTCAACGAATTCATAACGTGGTTTTATGAGTTGATTTATTGAAAGCCAATTGACGACATTCAGATCTTCGCATGTATCGCCCTACTGACATGGAAAGGGATCAAAAACTAACAGCATCTTGTACGATGCGCATTTATAAAATTCAATCATGTTCCATAGTTCTATTTGAATAACAAATTCATCGTTAAGTTTACACACTAGAAAAAATGGTGGAATGAAGAGACCTAGTTTGATTGCCTAGTTTGTTTGTGTGAAAACCTCTGTAGTCAATTAACTGTTCACAAAAGTAATAATCGTTCTTCCTCAAGAGTGATTAATGATAGCATAAATTAAAAGTGATAACCTTCCTGTCACAATCAATCATTGATGAAACTACACACCGAATGAATGCAACTTATGATGATAGTAATTAAATCACATACTTCAAAAGATCTGTTCTGTTATAAAGTTCAAGAGCAGTTTTGAAGTAGCCATAGACGCTCCCAATTCGGGGATCTCGAACTGCACACTGCCCATGTTTTTCATTTGGTATTGCCTTGTAAAAAGTAAGCAGTTTGTTGAGTTTATTAATTGGAATCCACTAAGCATACATAATAATCATCTCTCACGGTCATGAGAAATGCAATGAAAATTAGGTTGAATTGAAAGTCAAATAGATAGTCGATGAATTGAGTTGAATTCGCGGTTAATTTGGCGGGAGTATATTTTTATATCGATTAGAAATCCTAAAATTACTCGCAGTGTTTAACAGTGTAAATTCGAAATTATATTTCAAAAACTATCAACAATTTGAAAAGAAAATCGCCCATCATCATCGGCCAAACCATAGAAAAAAACCAACACATTTACAATATTTTAGACGGAGGTTTGTTTTCGAGAATGTTGAGCTCAGCTAGAGCTATGATAAGAAGTTGACTGATGCCAATCATGTAATGTTTATTGTGAGTGCAGATATTTTTCTACATTCACCGATAACTCGTGTAGAATGAAGAACCTTTATTTGACGTATATGACGGGACACCTACTGGATAACATAAAACAATGAACGTGATAATCATAACGAATATTAGTACGCTGCAATATCGCAAATTTTGCATTATATATAAGAGCAAGTTTGTTACTCTCAATCCGTTATTTAAGTCAAAAATCCTGAAGATCACAGCAACTAACGCGAGTCAGTTAATGAGTTCGTTCATTTTTTACACTGGTCAGTCTTCCTTTACATAACAAGATGAACGGATATTAACACGTAGTTTATTCCCGCTCAAACGTGACATGCCTCTGTTAATTACATTTGTACCTTGAAATCAGAGTCTGTATTTCAAACTTGTGCTGTATTTTTGATAAATGATATGAATGATTCCCCCATGAGGTGAACAAAAAATAAGTGTTACAACATTTCAGTCGACCGATTTCTATGCTTTCGAAATCTGTGTTCTGATACTAAAACTGGGTTAACATACAGTAACATGCACTCTTACCAAAATACATCTGTTGTTGAATAATTTTTTAGAAAAGGCCATTTGTGATCCAGTTCAGGTCTCAATGGCTGAAATAAAATGAAGTATCTTGTAAGTTAGGTATGTCTCAATTATTTTATGATCAAAGTGCAACGTCATTCAAATGTAAGTATTTGCTTATTGTGATTTGTCTCACTTTCTCATACTCACCTACGTTATCAGTCTAAACAATGTGGAAACTCTAAATTTTCTCCTTCTACTTTCTTAACCTGCATGTTAATGATATGTGTCGATTCATCATTATGAGGAACGGTGATTCACGTTTTAAGATGATTGTGACAGCATTTGATTTAACCAGTGAATGCTGTTTCAATAAAAATGTTTTTCAGTAATTCAGCAGTCGCATATATGAAATGCAGATTGAATAACAGTCAGAGATAAATCATTTCTCAGAATTCTATTTCCTATTTAGTCTTGGAAGTACTAGACATAAACAAGTCGATCTGGTGTTTTTTCAACTGGTCAGTAATTATGTGCTCACCATAGTTATCGGTGAGTGTAAAAATTGTCAATGTCTTCCCAGTGTCATCGATCATCAAACTTTTGATCAGCTGTTAAATCACTCTCTCTAGAAAGAATAGCAAACCTTAGTTCACTGTCAATGATATTGGAAATCTTTTATCAGATTGATATAGTCTATTCTTGTTGATAAAAATGTAGCAGGAATCCATAATTTTGAGTAACAAAATGGCTTGCTCTTTGAGCATAATGGTTCGACAAATACTAAATTCAACTCACAGCTAAAAGTGTCAAATTGAATTTTTCTTCGGCCGTGCAATTCGGAATTATATCTGGATAAATTTGAGGCCTGCAAACGAAAAGATCGCACAAAAATTAGTTTAAAAACGTTTTACTCGATTGTATGATAGACTAGTGAATATTAGGTTTTATAAAAATGTTGTTTGTATCAAATTTGTCTTAAGGGATACACATACTCAAGCTTCATCAGTCATGATTACTCTACTAAATGAATCCACTGATGTATTCAAATATTTTTGAATGTTTGAAGAAAAGAAGGAAAAGCAATCCATACTTTCTTTATTAAAACATTCAAAAGCTCTTCATAGTTCTGCATCTGTTGAGTAAAGTGATTGAATATATTTCATTTTATTCAGCTTATACATGTGAATTCTAAAAGCCAATCGTCTTTCAGCTAACTATCATGATACTGTCTTGTGCAAGTTTACTTGACTTCATAACATATGACATGTCAGCAAATTCATTGACGTCTCACCTATTCAAAGTATGTAAATGCACCTAAATTCCACTTTAACAGACATTCTACAAATAATGATAGATTTATCCAATGATCTGACTACCCTTCACTAATTCATTCGTTGAGGTTCTGACTCCTTGTTAAATAAACAAATTGATCACTAAAATGTATAGCAATAATTACTAAAGGAACATTGACCCGATGTAAAATCAAAATATTAACATACCATAACCCATGAATTATGAACGATGTCACTTCATCAGGTATTGGACACTACATAAGAGGAAAACAAAATGATATCAAACGAACTGGTTCAATCGTATCAACGTTTGCACAATTGAAAACTTGTAACAAGTGCGCTGCAATTTCATGTATAATCGCAAATCATCTTCGGAATATTTGGGATTGTAGTAGCCTTAAACATCGTACTTCACCTCTGCTATATACACTGTTGCATCATTCAATAATTGGCATCATCACGTTGTGAATCACATAATGTTTGAATGATAATTGTAAATATCAAGTTTGATGACAGCAATATCGGCATCATGCGATTTCAAAATTCAATTTCCATAGCAATCACATGATATTATATCATTTGCAGCTGTATTCAGTCAATAATAACCGATGATATTACTCAACACCATGAAACGAAATGTCTTACAACAATGAGCATGTCATTGTGACGAGAATCGATGAAGGTTAATTTATATCAATGATCAATAATGAATAAAATGAAGTGATTATTTAAGTACTATAAATATGACGATAACTATGAAAGAAATATTACCAGATACCAGTGAGAATATGTTGGAGGCCAGGATAAGCCGAATCTGTAGAAATCCCAAGTAATATTTTCCGTTCCAACAATCACAATAGTAGTGCATGTAAGAGCAATCAAAGAAACGAGTCTAAAATTATAAAATGAAGAAACATTATGTTAGGTATTTAAAAAATCATCTGAAATCCGAAATTCATACAAAAGTTATATGATGGGTAAGATATATACATATCCAAAATCATAGTCTTATGAAGTTTGTTTATAACGTAATCCTTTCATCATAAATAAGTATTTTTTATACGACAGCATGTGGAATAATCATTCCAATGGAAATAATATAACGATATTATACAATACTTATTCATGTATGAGTTTAGGTAATAAAGGTTTTCGTTAACCTTTGATATAGAAAACATATACCATTTCATTTATCATATATGAGATAAATTAATCACCGACTTACGACGTGCGCATTGCCAACCAACAGATGCAATCGTCAATAGATATCAAACAACATATTCGGATCCTGAAAGACAGAAATCAAATTCGAATATATATATATATATATATATATATATATATATATATATATATATATATATATATATAATAACTAAAGTACCAGATAACTTCAAATTTTTATCAAATCACGTAAGTAGGTGAGGTCAGATAACACATTCGCGTGTAGTACATTCACACGATCGTTCTACATTTATCATTATTTATTAACTACACTCATACATTATAATGATGATTTCATGGTGACATGATCAATCTGTACACGTTCGCAAGCTTTCTAAATCTACAACAAATTGTTTTGAAGTAAATCATCGAATCAAACGACTATTTTAAAATATTCAGCAGGTGGAGTAACCTAGTGTACAAAATTCGGGAATTGTTTGTTGAAAATAATATTTATGTATCAAGAAAAATGAATGGCGGATTAGGGTGCATCAGATAGAAATAGCTTCTTTTCAACTTTCCTGTAGATCTGAAGATGAGCATTATTAGGAAGTGAACTACGATTCAAAGCCTAATACGGCTGGCTGAATTACGTAAGACCGAAGTTATGCTTTTCAAAGCTCACCAAACTCATTCGTAACTAGGTTCACAAAGTTAAGCAATATGGGTTTTTTCCGCTATCCGGCTCACCGATTCTATGGCGGTCGATATTTCATATTCTCAAGAAATTCCTACACCATGCATCGTGATAACTGATTTTATATAACGACGAGCGGTATATACATCAATAAACAGTTCAAAACATTTGTGATTGATTTCAATGACCTCAAAAACGCAGGCGTTAGAAGCGAGAGTCAGATGATTCAGGAGTACCGATTGATATAATTCATTAACATAATATCAAAATAATTTTGAAAAGTTGGCTTTCATAGTAAACTGATCATCAGCACACTTTCTTTAGGAACCTTCGAGAATGAAAAGTCTCTTTTCTCGCTGATCGAAATTTTTAACAATTTTTTTTTTTGAGCACTCATTTCACGTGAATCAATTGTATGAATTGACAAATGACCATTTGTTCTGTGCGTAGTCCTTTTTCTAGTAAAATTGACATGCATTACCGTTTCTATCATCATCACTTGATTCAGCAGCTTGAAACAATATAAAACGAAAATGTGTATAAAGTTGAGAAGAACTACCAACTAATAATTGTATATAATTGAGAAAGATAAGTATTCGCGAATGACTCTGAATTGATTTTGGCAATATTACTAATCGTAACTTAATAAAACGTTTTCGTTCTGTGAAACAGAAGCTGAACTTTTAAGATAATCATGTTGGAACTTGATAACTGGTTCTGGTAAACATGCTAATGCAAAAAAGCTTCCCTTCTCACACCAGTCTATTACAATGATTGTCATGCAATAATAATATCAGAATGTATATGAGTCCATCATTATCATATCGTGGGATGAGATTGAATTGTGTACTCGCATAGCATCTCATCATTATATCGTTAGTTGATTTTCAGTCTTTACTCAACTAGTATTTTATTTAGATCGGAGAACAACGTGCGATAACTATCATTTCTGAATTTTATGTGAATACACTGTAGCGAGAAATTTTCCGGTTAGATACTTCAGTTTTATCTTGTCACATGTCAAATAAGCGATCACTTGATTATTCGCGATAATTATGTCTAGTGTAATTTAAATAAAAGAGAGCAGAATTGACTGAAGCAACGAGACTGACATCAGCAGAAACAACCTGCAAATTAGATAATTTACTACTACAAACTATTTGCTGTTGCAACAATGCTGATGCAAACCCAGAAGACTGAAATGTCATGCACACTATATAACTTCCGAATGCCAACTGGTAATTAGACCAGATGTACGATGGTTGTGTTAGACGGTAAGTCAGTTGTTATCGAAGATTATCATTTCATCACTTGAAAATCTTCCACTTTGCTTAGGAAATATCATGTCAAGTTGGAGAATGTGAATGTGTATTGATGACATATCCCAACGCTTGAAAAATTGACGACATGAATAATCAACTGGCTAAGAGATCTTTGCAGCGTATATTCAACATTTAAATCGGACAAATCGACTGATGCATTATAAATTGTTATGTCATGGTGTCATGTATTACTAACACAGACATAATGGCCGATTTGTTTGAGCTGGTTTGTATTGAAGTTTAAAAAATACGTTTCACTGCAGTAATGTTTAACGCAAGTTCATATGACCAAACCTCCATCTCATTTGCGAAAGATAAAGATTCACGTTTTGTGATAATTATACAATTGTAACTTGCTTGCTTATCTATTCATGTTCAGTCGTATTTTCTTTACTGATAACTCCTACAAACATTGATGAGTTCGTGACGTTTAATTTTTGTATTATCATTATGGTGTGTATTCTGTCATCTAATAATAATAATAATAATATTAATAATAATAATAATCAGACACAAAATTATACCTCATATCGATCCATGCTATTCGATACGGGAATTCGACTAGAGATATTCGAAAATATACTCTTCATAAAACAAATGGTTGAAGCAAATTTGCATTAGGTCATCGACGAGAACAATATGATGGAGCTACATTTCCAAAAATAACCCTATGTGGAACGAGAAAACTATCTAAAAATTTCACATATGTGATGTTTGCACAACTCTGCAATTCACCGTTTTAGAATTCATTGCTGTGGTTTGTGTTGGATACAGTAGAATTACATGAGACTATTATGTGTTGCTATCGGCTTGTATCACCTATGATATTTTTCAAATAGTGTAGTTCAAGGAGATGATTGAACGATTGATCTATTCATGGGTTCTGGGAAAGTGATTTTTTCAATTACGGAATGTGCTTAATCATATTGTTGGAATTCAAGTTACTGTCAGCCGCCTGACGAAAATATCAAATATACAGCTACATCTATGTTTGATAGTTGAATGATTGTTCAGCGCTGTTCAGGCGCTAAGAGATTGATAAAAACCACGCTGTACATGTTATTTAGTGAGCCTATAGACGCTTACATTCAAGTAAGACACACTAGTATATGTGTGGCCGACATTGTCCCTCAAAATGTTAAACTAAATCTGCTTAGCTTTTAATTTGCTCTTTATTCGTTTTTTGTGATCTGAATATACGAGCTACCAAACTGATGCTCACTCACAACCATTTGGCGACACTACGCTCTTTCACAGGATTTGTCACATACTATTCAGCATCGTTCATTCGACGCATGATTTTCGCTCTCCACTGAGTTGTCTATTGCAAGAGAACAGCAATTATAATCGGAATAAGTAGTGCGACGCGGCGTTTTCTGAAATCAAGTCCGTAAGTTGTACGGAAGTGTAGTGGCCGCACATAGATCAAGCCATGCTGATCGTCAAGGCAGCAGACCCATAGACGAATGGCCAAGGTGCTGTCTTATACATCGATTTTTTATTCGCCAGAATCAAACTTCACGCATGCGTTGCACACACTGACCTCAGCAGAAAAGAAGAACAGCCTGATAGTGAATGAGTTCATTGTGCTACTTTTTGCTGTGCGCCTCTTTTACAAGTGTCCGTAAGATCGAAAATCGAGACTTCACTCAGATCACATGTATCTGCCAGAAATATTCAGGTCAATATTTTGAGTTTGAGACGGTTATGCGAATAGTCCTCAGTGACGGACGTTGGCACTTTTGAAATATGATTAAGAAATCCGACAGCTCGCAAATCAACAATTCATTGAAGTACGCATCTACTTTGACGCATTATTTGCTGCTGTGTAATCTATTTTATCGAGACGCGGCTGAAACATTTCTGCACTATTCATCCATAGATTCATTGAATGAAACTGACTGTCTGGAGTAACAGACACTGCTATTGAATGAATTAACGGTTCGCTGAGTATGTTTTAAAAGGCATAATTATGAAGTCCACAAATTTATGGTAAGTTTCATGACAACGATTTAATAATACTTCGGTAGAAATCCTCATTGTAATGTATGTTACAACAAATGAAACTATACAGCTCCTCATTCAATGCTTCTCTCAAAATCACATGCAAGTTGCGATGATAGATACGACAACGGTTCCCTATTTCAAACGTTTCTTCAACGGCTGGCTATCAAGCGCTTGCACTCCACATAATGGGAGCCGAAGCCGAATGAGCAAGCAGATTCGTTTGGTTACGTCAAAAACTAAGGTGACACCAGCTAACACGTTACATAAATACTTGAAAGTTCATGGAAACACACCCAATGTTACGTTATCAGAGTGGACGTTCGAAGCAGGATGCAGTGCTGAAACGAAAGTTACCTTGACACACTACATAATCACCAATAAAGTAAGTCCACTTCCGCTTACGAAGTGGGATGTCTTGTGTTCGCCCGTTTCCACTGATTAATCCATGATCCGTGAACGGAATCTTAAGTGGTCAGAGGAGTGGATCGTGTCATGTAAGAAGCAGATGTGGGAGGCGATATATGGAAACATCATCGAAACAAGATCTTCTATCCCCAGAAGCCTATTTCCCGCTTAAAATCATTCAAGACACCTTCAAATTACCTGAATCAAGATCACGAAAAACTTTTCGACAACAAATTATTGCTACTTAAAAAAAATATTATTTCTGACACGAGTAATAAACAGTAAAAATAAACGTCGATTGAAGAAATGTAGAATAATATAAACGAGAAGTGTTGGGATGTTAGATACATAGAACACACAACAGAAACTTGCAACATATTTGCATTTCCCACTGATGAAATCCTAGACTGTCATTGGTGGTTGTCAAAAGCTCCGTACTATGATTGCGAAAATGAGTTTCATTTTTGTGATTACCAACTTCGAAATCATTCAGTCCTTAAGAAATAAGCACTGTGAGCCACATCAAGTCCTCTCGATATTGTAAACAGGGCCTCGGAAAATGGACTATAATAACCCATTGTATCACGTTAACGTCCATATAATTTCTGTCAATCGGTTGATGTGAACTAGTCATAGTTTCAAGAATAATATTTGACGATCGTATCATAAATCTTCTCTAGGTCTAATCCGTTTCTTCGTCTGATAAAAAAAGATACGTTTTATATGAAATGATCGAATGTTATCTCACGTTAATGACCGTCGTTCGAATCGTTCAAATAATTGCTAACTCACATTGCAAACAACATGATTTCATAAGCAAAGATCATGTGATAGTGAATAATTAAGCACTGAAGTTTAGTTTACACTATAAAGTAGCAAAGTGATGTTTATAAGTAATTTCTTCATACTTGTTGACATATACACTTACATTATATAATGTTCGATTGCTTGGAACAACATTATGGCGTCTCAGTTTTCTGTATTAAATTATATCAAAGAAAACATTAGATTGATTTTTACACATCTATTACTGTTCATCGTTTCGTACACATAATTTAATTTTGACAAGTGTGTATGAGGTATTGAGTAGGTGGATCATTTGTTCCTGCTTTTCTAATAGTTCGTTCGGTGCTTTATGAGTTCATTTATTGGTAGCCATTTATTGATATACAGATTTTTTCACGTATCGTCCTACTGACATGAA
Organism: Schistosoma turkestanicum; assembly: GCA_944470395.2. Taxonomy (NCBI): domain Eukaryota; kingdom Metazoa; phylum Platyhelminthes; class Trematoda; order Strigeidida; family Schistosomatidae; genus Schistosoma; species Schistosoma turkestanicum. The sequence goes on along the minus strand of CALYCR020000012.1, from coordinate 310 downwards.
AACAGCTTCAGAAACTAACAGCACCTTGTACAATGCGCATTTATAAGATCGAATCATGTTCCATTGTTCAATTTGAATAACAGGTTACACATTAGACAATTTTACAATTAAAGTGCATTGTCATTAAAATGTGGGTATTAACAATACTTGTCTGAATTACTTTCTTCCTTATTCGTCAGCAAAGCTGAGACTCTCTTTCGTTTTGGGCGTATGGTAAATAGTCTCACATATCAATACTCGCCTACGTTATCAGTCCAAACAATGTCGAATCGAAAATGTGCCATTGTTGAAGAAAGAGAATTGAATAATC
>CALYCR020000011.1:0-24934 GCA_944470395.2 Schistosoma turkestanicum | reverse complement strand
AAAAAATCTACTAGAGATCAAAATAAAGGATTTTGTTTATCTCGCACGGCCCACAAATATGTCATATGCGTATGTTTACTATCGCTCTGGTTGTGAGAATGCTCATCTTCGTCTTGACATACAGAGGAACTCTACGTTCTGAATGTGGTATCATAACTCTCTATCCGAGCTTGTGATTGCCAGTTACCCTAGAAGTGTTCTCAACATAGTGATAATGATATTAAAAAATTTGGTCAGTTAATTCGGACTTCAATGGCAAGACATTCTAAAATAATTCTCGGTGACTTGTCAATGTAAAACAAACACTAACAAAAGATAACTTCCTTTTCTAACTTTCACTACTATACAAAATAATTCTCACTCTTCTGTAGCTATTTAGAAAAATGCTTTGAGCATTAATCCACAGATATTACCAATTATCACAGCTAAAAAATAAAATGTCTATAAATGGTTTAAAAACTATTTGAAAGTTAGTATACAAATTGAATACATACTATTACACAGTACTTCATCAGATGAAGTAGTAGAACTTCACTGGTTGAGATGGTTGGGACATGTGTTGTGTATGCCTAATCACCGACTGCCTCGTCGAGCTATGTTTTGTGGTGTATGAATAGGTTGAAAGGAAGCTAGGGGCGGCTAAAGCAAGACATAGTAGAAATCTATGAAGTCACTGACAAGTGGACTGAATCATGTTGGTAATGATAAAGCAAGTAATATATTTCAGGAACAACCAGAAAAACAGTTAGGTGGCTGTGTAACTGATTCCCATGATGAAGAGCAAAGTTAACTTAAGCACAGGCTGATAAAAAGCCTACGCAATGATCGTGAACAGTGGTGGGTATTGAAAGCAAGAGCGATGGAAAAGACAACGGCAATAGGCAACAGCAGACAACTTTTCCACCTTATAAAGGAAACCGGTATTAGAAATCCATCTGTTTGCGAAACTATCTGAGAAATGGATGACTATCATTCACCCTCAATCTAGTAGATTGTATGGATGGGCGGAACACTACTATTGGATTTGAAGTGACAATTGCGTTTCTGTGCTAATGTGGTAAGGTAACCTGGACTGATGTATGTACTTACTAAGTTCTACGTTGTAACTGACTGACATATTATAACCTGTGACTTAAACAGTTGTCAAGTTATCCTCATTTTCAAGCGTTCTATAACTCAGAGTTTTTACATTATTCGGCCTGTTTGACAAGCGAAAAACTCAGCCTTTTTATCCAATCTATACCTTGAAGTCATGATTTCATTTGTCCATTGATTTCGTATTGACAAATTTCATATAATATACCTTAATATTTAAATTCATTAGGTAATATTGAATATTTCACGTAATAAATACATTTCTATCCTTCATTCGTTATTCCACATATATATGAGAAACATACATAACAGCTGATATGATCATACTGCTAACTATTAAACTATATATTCATCAATTTTGTTATTTTCTACTTTCTCAAGCCTCTAATTAAAAAAAACTCGAACCACGTTTTATCATTCTGACATGTAACTCATGCTTATACTAGGAAACCATCAAACTGCAAGAAAAATCAATCGATAAATCTTAATACATATTATAACTAAGATATTTTTCTACGAATTGATAAGAAACGTTTTCGGTTGAGATGTATACTTTTTTGGTGTTTATTTTAAACTCTCTAAACTAATTTCTTTTTATCTACGAAGCCTTCATTGTTATTCTAGGCAGCATAAAGTTTCACTTCTACGTGAATTAACCGCTAATGTTGTCTAGAAAATTAATGAAAGCTTTGCAACTAAATCGTCTAGTTTAGAGATTTTAACAAAATCAAAATAGTTTCTTATAAGGCTAATCCGTATATTCATAGTTACTGAAGGATTATTTTGAGTTTACTAAAAACTTCATCATCTTTTGATAAGTAAGATTTGTTTGCTTATAATTATAAATGAGCAAAAATAGCATAAAATAAAAGTGTGATAAACACTCATTAAATTATGAAAATGTTCGGTCTGAAGCTTTTCTAGGGTTACTGCCGATCCCAGCACAGATAAGGCCAGGAGGGTTAGGCGTAGGATTAACAACCGTATCCCTTAGAAAACGTTCTGGCTAAAAAGAGCATTAGCCAGAACAAATAATTCAAATCATTTAAAGTCTTCCCTGTCAATTCAAAGGTCGATTCTATGGGAGGCTGCAGTCAATCATCGTAAAATACCCAACAAAAGATTTGATCATTCTGATGGGAGACATAAACACCATTGTTGGAATGAACAACACTGGATATGAAAGGAACGAAAACGGTGAGAGATTCGCGAATCTATGCGCCTCCATAATGCCACACATACGCATAGGCGAAACTACACATGTTATACTGAATCGCCTTACAGAGAATTAAATTAATCTCATTCGCATCAATAAAAAGTTACTGACATGGTGGTCGGGCTTGCTCATCTTGGTCACAGCCAAACTATTCTTTTAGGTCCTTCCATGTCACCCAGGTCGCTTGTAGAACTATTAGACTAAAAGCTGCAGCTTAACGTCTGAGGGCAAAGTCATATTATTGACTGTGAAGGGGTGTGACAGCAGTAAGTTGTTTACCTCGGTCAACCAGCACCTGCGACGATGTTGCCCTTTCACTTTGAGTAATGTTCATCAGAGTTGCCCACTTTCCTTATTTTTACTTGTCATTGACATCCTTTTAGAGGCGACACTTTCACCATCCGACTCATCAGGAGTTGACCTTCGATCAGGAGATTCACTTATTGATTTGAAGTATGCATATAATATAGTTCTCTTTGATGAACACGCTGACAAAATACAGTCTTCTGACCACCTTAAGCAACAATGCAAGCTTGCTCGGGATGTGATTACCCCCCCCCCTTGAAATGTAAAGTGTTGCTCTAGATTGGCTTACGTCGGCACTTGGGTTCGTGATATAGAGCAAAGTACCTGAGTATGTTGACCACTTCACTTATCTTGGGAGTCTCATCAGTGTTGATGGCCTGGTATGTGACAGAATCTCAAAATGGGTGCAGAAGACTCGACTGGCTCTCGCCAACTGGTGTAGGCGAGACATCCATCTGCTTAACCAAAGGACGGGTTTATGCGCAGCAGTTCGCTCCGTCCTACTCTATGGGTATGAAACATGGCCACTCTAGAATAAAGGATTATTTGTAGGTACAAGTATTCGATCATAGGTATCTTCGATGTACGTTTGTAACACGTTCTATGTTGCAGCTGACTGACTGACTGAATAATAAATTCTGAAGGACTGTGAAACACGTGAGAATCAAGAGAGGAGCTGACAGCTTCCGATCACTACCTGGTGGTGGCCATGATGAAACTGAAACTAGCGAAGCGCTGAATAGCTGAGCGAACAACATCAAAAAGGTTTGACACAGTATTTCCTTGGGATACTGGCAAACTCACTGTACTCATAATAGCTCTCAGCACCAAGTTCCAGGTCTTTTCTGATCGACTCAATGAAGAGATGGATAGGACACTCATTAGTCACCGAACTGCATCACAAGGCCAATCCTAACTTTGAATCCTCATGTCCAAAGGAAAAGAGATAGACCAAAGAACACAATGCGCTGATACTTAGAGACAGACCTGAAGCGAATGAATAGCTATTGCTTAGAACTGGAAAGGTGAGCGAACAGAGTTGGTTGGTGAATGCTGGTTGGCGGCCTGTGCTTCATTGAGAGTAACGCGTCAGTAAGTGAAGCATGTGAATTAAGTTGCCTAAGAATAAATCCCCTATTTTCTATTGTTAAACTGCTTACATTTTTGTCTGTCACACTCATTTTTGTACTATTTCATTTCTTTCATAGGTATCTACGTTTCTATCTTTTCGATTTATTCGCTAATGGTTTCTCATCGAAATCGCATCCATCCAAAACGAATTGTCCAGATGGAATAGTTGTCAAACCACCGAAAATTCCGCTTCCATCTAAAAGACAAGTGAAGAAATTAGCTCAACTAATAAAACTCGCTGAAAAACCAATTCTACTTATTGGTAGTCAAGCTGTTTTACCTCCAGTTCCTGCCAAAGAGACAGCCGTTCATGTTCAAGTAAATTTATCTAAATCCAGTATTTGTTTATTTTATGTACGAATTATAAACAGCCTATATCAAATGCTGCAATATTCTTATTGTAACTGGCATTTGTGTATCTCAGCTAACAGCAGATTCCTAAGGTTGTGTATCATCTTGTATTTTAATGGCTGGTATATGTATTGTTTTCACATTTTGAAATCGTGAAGAAATCGTTGTTAGACCACCATTAGTAACCTGGAAGCACCGAACGACCGTTTCTTCCTGGTATGGAACTCATTTGCAGTGCGCATCCATAACTCCTACTACTCACAGGATTCGAACCCAAGACCATGTTTTCCGTCAACTAAATGTTCCTCTTATGTTTGGAACTTTAACTATGGTAGGTGCAATGTCCGGTAACATTCAAGAAACACATACTATGACATGAACATGGTCCACTCAGATGTTTGATGCGTTTATGTCTCTTTAGTGTAGTCTCTTTGGCAGCATCAATCATTAGTTTAGAGTTGGAATACTATGGCATTTAAGTATCTCTTAACATCGATCGATCTTCAGCAAAAAATTAGTAAATTGTATTTTTTTTGGACTAGTGACTTTTTGATGATTAGTAGGTAGTAGCTAGTAGGATTTTTAATTCTACTTCATGCAATCTGGTCTAGGTAGTCGACACATTTCTTATCTTCTCAGTTATGGTTTTCTTCCTGTATCACCTAAAACCGCTTCTTTCGCGGTGTGGGCAACGTGAAAGTGACATCCGCCCTCATACCCGTATCAGCAAACGAGATCAAATTAGTAATAACCAAATCCTCCCAACACCTTTTTGTACTACGATGGAATTAGAATTGACAATTCGATCTCTGTGCTAATGTTGTATGGCAACTTGAACTGGTACGAAGTTCTATGTTGTAGCTGACTGACTGACTAAACCCGCTTCATCATTGTTTGCACAGTTAATCAGTCAGTCATTTGACTCAAATTTTTCCACCGTGTCTTGGATTAAGTTTGGTTTATTTATTCGACTGAGCGGATCAGTGAAAGAGTTAGTCAGTCAGTCGCAACGTATAACCTGGTACGTACGTAGATCAGTTCAAGTTACCATACCACGTCAGCACAGGGAGATAAAACTGTGAGGTTGAAATCCAAAGTATCAGAGGTAGTAATAGTATCAGTGGTAATAGAAAAAATTAGGCATCAAGAAAGTTGGTCACGAAAATATAACAATTCCAAAACTTCCCTTAAGAAGGCTGAGCACGGTCGGCCTCAAGCGCTTGTTCTTTGGGCTCTGCAGTCACTCCCACAGGTCGGTAAGACCAACACTAACGCATTTTCCTTTTCACATCCCTCAAGAAATACCATTTCCCTGTTTGGATAGCTGGGTGATATCGTCCGTCCCTAATACTACACGAGATCAACTTGGTCTTAATCAAATCCTTTCTACACCTCTTGATAACTGTCTTGTCTCCATAACCAACCTTTCTCGTATACCTTATGACCTTGCGCCGCTAGCCTTAACAATTCTCGGTCACCTGAAACCCCGTTTTAAACTGCATATTGGATCTTTTAATGTCCGAATCTTATGCCAAATACAACAAGTTTCCTTCACTAGGACTTTAGACTTTCGTGCCATCCACGTGTGCAGCATCTCCGAAACGCACATGCAGGATCCGAGTAGAGTCATTCATTAGGCTTCATCATGCAATCTACGCTTCGTGTATCTGAAGGCTCACTGCTACTTTTTATGGCCTCTCTGGTGTAGATATAGCATTGATTTCTAAAGCAGAACTAGCTTTCTTGGACTGGATCTCAGTCAGTAGTCTTTTGTGCACTGTCTAACTAAAAGAGATCAGGAAAAACTCAAAGAAAACATAGACGCGAATTCTTGCCCCTTCGTTGTCTCTGCCTACGCTTACACTGCTGAGGTAAAAGAATAATTTTACGCAAAGATTCCCAACCTTCACAAAGCTAGACGCTCTGATGTAGTAATACTGGTTGGTAGCATTGATGCTGGAATAAATAGATTAAAAGAAACTGACGGAGGCCTATGTGGATCTTATGGCGTCGCGGCTATTCGAACAGATGATGGTAACCATCAGTTGTTGTTCTGCACAGATAACTTCCTGTTTCTGGCAAATACCAACTTTAAGCATTAAGTCAAACATCTTTACATCCTCAACTTTAGGGCGGCGTTTGACTCTGGTGATCGTGAGGTTCTGTGGCCATATCTATCATTGAAAAGTATACCTAAGAAGTACATTAACCTTATGCAGCCTCTCTACTCGAACACTAGTGGTCGAGTCAGAGATTATGGCGAACTGTCTTCGAAACTGATTACTTACAGTGGTGTTCCTCGTGGTTGTCCACCCTCTTCATTCTTATTTAACCTTGTCATTGACATGCTTTTAGAGACGACACGTTCACCATCCGAATCATCAGGAGTTGACCTTCGATCAGGAGATTCACTTATTGACTTGAAGTATGCATATAATGTAGTTCTCTTTTGTGAATACGCTGACAAAATGCAAAGTCTTCCGACCAACTTAAGCAACAATGCAAGCATGCTCGGGATGTGATTCTCCCCCTCGAAATGTAAATTGTTTCTCTAGGAATGACTTACATCGGCACCTGAACTCGTGATAGAGAGTGTAGTTGAGCGTGTTAACTACCCCACTTATCTTAGGAGTCGTTCAAGCCCTTTCAAATACAAACAACTATGTTTTTCATAGCTATATTTACACTGAACGACATTCTATCTTCTCTTATATATGATTGATGCACTTTGTTACTAACTTCATATAATTATATGAACTTTTGTACGTTTTTCTCTTATCAAAGTCAATTTACGTTATCACTGGCATTTCGTGTCATTTTCACTTACAAATCCATCATCAGCACTATGTTTCATACATTAATTTCTTTTTTAGACCGTTGGGATACCGACTTACATGTCAGGTATGGCTCGTGGTCTTCTTGGTCGAGACCACCAACTTGCATTTCGTCATTGCCGTCGTACTGCACTTCGTGAAGCTGATCTAATTATTCTAGCAGGTATTTATTCTGTTTCACCTTAGTGTCCTAAATGTTAACATTGTTAATTATTGTCCTTATTAATGTATACTTTTTGTATTCGTTATTTGGCATCATTTATGAAATTGGGTTGTAATTGCTGTGTATTTATTGTCCATTTCGACTGCTTCGTGTTTTATCATTAAATTAATTTCCTTGGGACAAGAAAGATAGGATCGTTTACGATTGCCTTCTGACTGGTAGACAGGGTGATTGTATGTATATCACGTGCCTGTACCCATATACTACTATCTCAAATTCCAATAGCAAGTGATGATAAACTGTAATTGGGAAATATGACGATGCTCCTAGTAAGAGGCTCGGCTTACATATCCTTTACGCGGCTAGAGCAATTAATTTTTGTATAGCGATGATTTGTCTAACTATTTAATTGGTCTATGAATTAAATTTCTCTAGTAGTTCCTCAGTCGGTAGTTGAACAATTCTACAGGAAGTATATTGTATCGGAATCGAACACATTAGAATACAGTAGTGAATTAAATTTATTTGCAGTGGTTCTTTTGAATTGTTCTTATGAGATTCATGTACTTTTGATATCAAAAGGTATATATAAATAGTCCATTATAGAATAACAACCCCACCTGGAGCCTTTCTGGGCTTACTGTGGGTTGGGTATATGTGGTTAGCGACCCCATCCTATAGAAATCCAACTCTCTAAAAAAACGCTAACCAGAAAAAATTATTCTCAGGTCGGAGGCCCATGCTTCATTAAGGGTAACAGGCGTAAGTAAGGTAAGCAAATAGAATAACCCTCGAAGTTCCACTTTGTTTCTAATGGATTTGAACAATCAGGGTAATGGCCTCACCAGCCTTCCTACAAAAATGAGTATTAACGCTGATTGCAAAAACTGGTACATTTGTTCAGTTAATTATCTAAACATCTATCCCAATGGTAAGTGATTTCTTTTTTTTTATTTACTCATCGTTTGCCTTTTCTTGTTATTTTTTTATTTCAAAGGTGCCATTTGTGATTTTCGACTAGATTATGGTCGTGTGCTGAATCGAAAAGCCAAAATTGTTGTGATTAATCGGAATAAGAAAAATTTATATCTTGTAAATTTATTGTTCTTATATTTGATCGTTTTTTTTGACGAGAAAATGATTTTTTTTTTGAATATTATGACAGCAATGGTTGCAGTCTGTTTTAGGATTTACTATGTTGGTTATTTTCTGATTTTTCAATTAATTAATAATAAGCTTGAGTTATTCAACAAAAATACCGGTCAAAATTCAATCACAAATGTTGAACAATGAGATAATTTAAACCAGTATACTAATAATGACGTAAATGTCATACCCATCTAACACATTCGTTTGGTTATATGTGAACCCACTGGCTCATAATGAATAATATGTGGAGCGTATGAAACAAATGCTCATTAAGTTCGAACTTCAGTCTGAACACCAACACACATATGAAGGTACATCTAGTTGAATATTGTGAAGTAAATCGTATCTTGCAGTCTGGATTCCACTGATGAGTATTTTCGGTCGCCTATAAAACAAATTGTACTTTAGATCTTCGTTATATAGCTATCATTGTCTGTTATCAGGTTAAAAACTATGAGAAAATACACTAAAGTGGTTACTGTATTATTCTCCCTGATCACTACTTTTTTTTACAGAACAACGGACCAGTGAATGCCGTAGAAAAATACTAATATGTAACTTTTATTAGTTTAAAAATATCTTGTATACAGGCACAACTGACCTTGAAGGCTTCCAACTTCAAATAAACATCTGTTAAAAGTGTATAGATCTTTTCAATTTACATTTAAACTCGCAAAAATTCTTTCCAATATTTTTAAGCAATGAAACTTACTGTTTTATAAAATTTTTAGTACTAACTGTCTTATTGTTTGTTCATGAACTCAGGAATTTCTACACCTCTGAATCACAATTACGTTCAAAGTTTTGTAAGACAGTGAGTGGTTAAGTGTGGCTAATTAGTTTATATAAGCTGTTAGTTCATATTCCAATGAATACTCACTTGCTAGATAGAAACTTGTGTGTTTGGCTTCAAGCCAAGGTCTAGTAATGCTATTCAATTGCCTAAACTAAATTATTAGACAGATGGTGTTCGAACTTACAACTTGATGGTGTAAAGTCAAATACATTGACTACTGAATGCTCCTCTACTTCACATTTCAATGCTAATAACTTAACAATGTTTGTAATAAGTGTTTATCTATATAAATAAATAATTTCACTTTTAATCCAATGAATATTGGTCTTTATTTTTCAATATTATTTAAATATATATAGAATGCTGACTATTTTTGGCGACCATATTTAACCATTCAAGCTGATATTGGCACAACTCTAAAAGATTTATCATGTGAATTACAGAATGTCACTAATGAACTACACTGTTCCACGGAATGGTTAGGTATTTTAAATGCACGTGAAGTAAAACAGAATGAAGAAATTAAGTAGGTTATTTTTTTTTAATGATTTTGGTTTTTTGCAAAAATGCACAGTTCATTTCCTTATTTTGGTGTTTTTAGTAATACATAGTTGTTTTGTTTTATATAGTAGTTTAGTAAGATTATGTAACTTGATGAACAGGTTTAAATTAGTGTTGTTAGTTAGCTATGAAACATTATCTGGTTAATAATGTAAGTTAACAGTATTTCTCGATTATCCTTAATCTTGTTAGATTAATAAGGTTTCAAACTAGGTCACTTTTCTTCTGATAAATTGATACTTATTTTGATGGCAAAGTTGATCACTTTGCAGTATCAACCTACATCATAATTCTTACTCCAGTTCTTAATTTGATGATCTAATTCTGTTGGTCATATGACAATGTGTCCACTAGTCTCAATGACTTGTCGTAATGTATCCAGTAACCTACGAATATCTTCTACTCTCACTGGCCATGTTTCACAGCCATAAAGTCGGACAGAGCGAACTACTACACAGTACACAGTACACTCGTCCTTTAGTCAGCAAACGGATATCTCGCCTACGCCATAAGTGACGCAGGTTGGCAAAAGCCAATCGAGCCTTCTGTATCCGTGCTGGGATTTCGTCAGTCACCAGGCCATCGGCACTGATGAGACTCCCAAGATAAGTGAAGCGGTCTACACGTTCGACTACTTCACTCCCTATCACTAGTTCAGGTGCCGATGAAACCCAATCTTGAAGCAACATTTTGCATTTCGACTGGGAAAACCGCATTCCGAACATGCTTGCATTGTTGCTTATGGTAGTCAGAAGACTCTGCATTTTGTCAGCGTCTTCACCAAGTAGGACTATGTTCTAAGTCAATAAGCGAGCCACCTGGTAAAAGGTCTACTCCTGAAAATTCAGACGACGACAAGGTTATTTCTAGGAGCATGTCTATGATAAAATTAAACACGAATGGAGAAAGTGGACAGCCATGACGGACACCGCTTGAAGTAATGAATTCCGATGACAGTTCCCCATAAGCTCTCACTCGAACAGTGGTGTTCGAGTAGAGCGCTCGTATAAGGTTAATGTACTTCTTTGGTACACCTTTCAATGACAGACACTGCCACAGAACCTCACGATCCACAGAGTCAAATGCCGCCCTAAGGTCTAGGAAAACAACTATTGTAGGACGCCTAAATGTGTGTCTATGTTCGAGGACCTATCGTAGTGTGAAGATGTGGTCTATACAACCACGTCCAGGTCGAAAACCAGCCTGGTTTTCTCTAGTCTGCTCTTCAAAAGCTTTCGTTAAGCGTCGAAGTATTATTGAGGCCAATATTTTAGATACTATATTAGTTAGACTTATTCCCCTGTGATTGTCACAAGTAGACTTCTGTCCTTTCTTATAGATTGGTACAATCAGTGATTGAGACCAGTCGGAAGGGATTACTAGGGGGTGTAGGAAGGATTTGATTTTGACCAATTTGGTCCCGCGTGCTGTTACGGGTATGAGGGCGGTTGTCACTTCCCGGCTGCCCACACCGTGGATGGTAGAAGAAAAAGAACTTTATTTTTTACAGTGAATAGTTTTAAAATTTTGTTTCTACATTCTACTTTTCAATATAATTATTGATAATCTCATTATTCATCATATATTACTTAACCTACTTGATAATTACAGAGTTAACGTTTTCCTTTCTCTTTTTAGACTGAGTTGTCAGTTAGAAGGTGGTGAGCATAGTAATCCACTTTCCATTCTCTGGAAATTAGAGCATTATGGTCTACCAACTGATTCATCTGAAGATAGTATTATTATCGCTGATGGTGGTGATTTTGTAGGATCAGCAGCATATATTGTACGTCCAAGACAACCGTTATCATGGTTAGATCCTGGACCATTTGGAACGTTAGGTATTGGTGGAGGATTTGCATTAGGTGCTAAATTATGCCGCCCAAATGTAAGTTTCTACAAACTATTTAGTATTTTTTTTAATTCAGGTAGAGCAAATTAGAGTAATTTGGGTTTGTACATATGACAGATCCGATTCCCATATTCAAAACACATATTTTGGAGTTCTGAGTTGTAAGACTCCGCTTAGAAGATATTAATGGTAATAAGTAAAACTGTACTCAAACGTAGGCAGTTATGTATAAATATGAGATACCTCAGCTGTCTATCCAGCAGAACAGAAATTGCGTTTAGAACGATTGGTAGGATATAGCGAAAATGCTTGATGGAGTTTCTTGAGCTAACAGTATCAGTTAACAATAAGAGTGGACCTAGAAGGGTATTGATAGAGGCGAGTCTCACAAAAATCGATGTTCAATAGTGGAATGAAATTCCAGAGGAGTTTTCGAAATTGTTCGATGCTGCGATACAGGTTTAAATATTACTTACATTTGTCAGTTTTTATACTGTTTTAATGAATTTACGTGTACGAGCTCAAATTGTGCGCTATTCTGCGTTAATAATCTAGTATGGATCTGTTTCTATAGTGTAAAATTAGTTCGTGACGTGTTTCCACCCCTCTATACTAACTAACATTTACCATGCTGTTTCTGAATTCCCTCAACAAACAGCGTTATTTTCAGTTCACCATAAATTCCTCTTTTTTATGTGATGTACAAGAGAGTCTCTCAATGGGTGAGACTGGAGATTATGAGACACAGTGAGGCACGTGAATCTATCATTCACATACCACTAACGTTTAGAGACGAGGAAAAGCGATACCAGGGAGATTGCACGAAGTCTGCGTTCTTCTTAGTGTCTTTGTCATTCTCTACTCATATGCGCATGTGATTGGAGGTATTTTGTTGAGGCAGGTGCTCTTGCATTGTAAGGTAGACTATGTTGTTATTGTGGTGACTACCATCTGTGGTGAACTATAATAACTTTCTCTCTTTTGCTGTCGGTGGGCTGAATTCCGAGAATACACAGCATGGTAACATATGTTTATAGTCTGTGGTGTTCGTATAGTGTCATAGCAGGTGTGGGCAAACAACGTCACGAAACATAACTTTACACTTATAGGACGAACGATCCTATTTCTAACTATATTTATTAACGCAGAGACAGATAGCGCACAATTTTGCAGCTCGTACACAGTAAATTTCATTAAAACAGTATAATAACACCTCGACACATGTACGTGAAATATTTTAAACCCTTGTAGCGCAGCATCGAACAATTTCGAAAACTCCCTCTGGAATTTCATTCCACTGATTGAATCATCAAGCATTTTTGTGAGACTCCGCCTCTATCTAATACCCATTCTAAGGTCCCTCTTATGTTAAACTGATTACTGTTAGCATCAAGATAACTTCCATCCTTAGAGCATTTTTCTGCTATAGCCGACCAATCCGTTCTCCAGAACTGCAATTTCTTGTTTCTTGTTTTACTCCTGGATCGACACGCTGAGGTCTCATCAGTATTTGATACAGTCACTTGTCCTTACCGTTGAGGTTACAGTTTTTACTTATTACCTAATTTACATATGCATTCTGAAGCGGAGTCTTTACACACTACAGAACTCACATAAATTATATGGTGTTTGAATATGGGATAATACGACTACTGTCATTATGTACCTTTGGGCGTGCGGAGCTAACCCAAATTACTCATAATTGTGCTTCATACCCTGAATATTAAAAAAAATACTAAATATAGTTTTGTAGAAACTTACATTTGTGGCGGCATACAATGTTTACGGCACCTAAGTCAAATCCTCCACCAATACACTCGAACGATTCCAAATGGTCCCAGGATCCTAACCATAGGATAACGGTTGTCTTTGGCGACGTACTAACTATATGGTTGATCAATCTGCCTGATCCTACAGAAATCACCTAACCATTCAGCGATTAATAATAACTATCTCTCCAGATGAAATCGAGTTGGTAGACCTATACACTGCTACTAAATATTCACAGAGACATGGGAAAAAGGTGGATTACGATGCTCGACGCGCCACCTTCTAAGGACTTGTGACAACTTACAGTCCTACAAACAAGAGAAAGGAAAAAAACGTAAAACTCTGTACGTATTCTAACAAGTATCGGTTAATGTAAATAGATAATGATGAATAATGAGATTATCAATAAATTATATTGAAAGTAGAATGTCGAAAACAATATTGTTAAAAACTATTCTACTTGAATAAAATAAAGTTTCTTTTTTCTTCCTACACCATCCACGGTGGTGGGCAGCCGGGAAGTGACAACATTTCGCCCTCATCCCCGTAGCAGCAACGCGGACCAATTTGGTCAAAATCAGATCCTTCCTACACCCCTAGTAACGTCCCTTCCGACTGTTCCTTCATATGCACTTGCATTGTACCATCTATAAGACGAAGGACATGAAGTCCCTACTTTGTGACAATCACAGCGGGGAATAAGTCTACCTAATATGAGTATCCTAAAATATTGGCCGTCAATAATACTTCTGAACGCTTAACGACAGCTTTTGAGCGGCTGGGGGGCCCCCAGCCTAGAACGAAAACCAGCGTGCTGGTTTTTCGAACCGTGGCCGTGGTTTGTATAGACCACATCTTCACACTACGATAGGTCCTCGAAACATAGACACACATTGTAGGCGTCCTACAATAGTTGTTTTCCTAGACCTTAAGGCGGCATTTGACTTCTGTGGATCGTGAGGTTCTCTGGCAGTGTCTGTCATTGAAAGGTGTACCAAAGAAGTACATTAACCTCATACAAGCTCTCTACTCGAACATCACTGGTTCGAGTGAGAGCTTATGGCGAACTGTCACCGGAATTCTTCACTTCAAGTGGTGTCCGTCAGGGATGTCCACTTTCTCCATTCTTGTTTAATTTTATCATAGACATGCTCCTAGAAATAACCTTATCCTCGTCTGAATTTTCAGGAGTAGACCTTTTACCAGGTGGCTCGCTTATTGACTTAGAACATAGTCCTACTTGGTGAAGACGCTGACAAAATGCAGAGTCTTCTGACTACCCTAAGCAACAATGCAAGCATGTTCGGAATGCGGTTTTCCCAGTCGAAATGCAAAATGTTGCTTCAAGATTGGGTTTCATCGGCACCTGAACTAGTGATAGGGAGTGAAGTAGTCGAACGTGTAGACCGCTTCACTTATCTTGGGAGTCTCATCAGTGCCGATGGCCTGGTGACTGACGAAATCCCAGCACGGATACAGAAGGCTCGATTGGCTTTTGCCAACCTGCGTCACTTATGGCGTAGGCGAGATATCCGTTTGCTGACTAAAGGACGAGTGTACTGTGTACTGTGTAGTAGTTCGCTCTGTCCGACTTTATGGCTGTGAAACATGGCCAGTGAGAGTAGAAGATATTCGTAGGTTACTGGATACATTACGACAAGTCATTGAGACTAGTGGACACATTGTCATATGACCAACAGAATTAGATCATCAAATTAAGAACTGGAGTAAGAATTATGATGTAGGTTGGTATTGCAAATTGATCAACTATCAGTTATACAAGTTCATCATATTGCCATCAAAATAAGTATTAAGTTATCAGAAGAAAAGTGACATAGTTTGAAACCTTATTAATCTAACAAGATTAAGGATAATCGAGAAATACTGTTAACTTACATTATTAACCAGATAATGTTTCATAGCTAACTAACAACACTAATTTAAACCTGTTCATCAAGTTACATAATCTTACTAAACTACTATATAAAACAAAACAACTATGTATTACTAAAAACACCAAAATAAGGAAATGAACTGTGCATTTTTGCAAAAAACCAAAATCATTAAAAAAAAATAACCTACTTAATTTCTTCATTCTGTTTTACTTCACGTGCATTTAAAATACCTAACCATTCAGTGGAAACAGTGTAGTTCATTAGTGACATTCTGTAATTCACATGATAAATCTTTTAGAGTTGTGCCAATATCAGCTTGAATGGTTAAATATGGTCGCCAAAAATAGTCAGCATTCTATATATATTTAAATAATATTGAAAATTAAAGACTAATATTCATTGGATTAGAAGTGAAATTATTTATTTAATAAAGTAAACTTATTACAAACATTGTTAAGTTATTAGCATTGAAATGTGAAGTAGAGGAGCATTCAGTAGTCAATGTATTTGACTTTACGCCATCAAGTTGTAAGTTCGAACACCATCTGTCTAGTAATTTAGTTTAGGCAATTGAATAGCATTACTAGACCTTGGCTTGAAGCCAAACACACAAGTTTCTATCTAGTCAAGTGAGTATTCATCGGAATACGAACTAACAGCTTATATAAACTAATTAGCCACACTTAACCACTCACTGTCTTACAAAACTTTGACAGTAAATTGTGATTTCAGAGGTGTAGGATAAATTCCTGAGTTCAGATGTGATACAAACAATAAGACAGTTAGTACTAAAAATTTATTAAAACAGTAAGTATCATTGCTTAAAAATATTGGAAAGAATTTTGCGAGTTTGAAATGTAAATGTGAAAAGATCTATACACTTTGTAACAGATGTTTATTTGAAGTCTTGGAAAGCCTTCAAGGTCAGTTGTGCCCTGTATACACAGATATTTTAAACTAATAAAGTTACTATATTAGTATGTTTTCTAACGGCATTCACTGGTCCGTTGTTCTGTAAAAAAAAGTAGTGGATCAGGGAGAAATAATGACAGTAACCACTAGTGTATTTTCCTTCATAGTGTTTTACCTGATAACAGACAATGTCGATTAGCTATATAACGAAGATCTAAAGTACAATTACTCAATCATGTGGAATCCAGGACTGCAAGATCACCAGATTTACTTCACACAATATTCAACTAGATGTACCGTTCATAGTGTGTGTTGGAGTGTGCAGCAGACTGAAGTCGAACTTAATGACGCATTTGTTTCATACGCTCCACATATTATTCATTATGAAGCCGAAGTGGGTTCACATATAACCAAACGAATGTGTTAGATGGGTATGACATTTACGTCATTATTAGTATACTGGTTTAAATTATCTCATTGTTCAACATTTGTGATTGAATTTTGACCGGTATTTTTGTTGAATAACTCAAGCTTATTATTAATTAATTGAAAAATCAGAAAATAACCAACATAGTAAATCCTAAAACAGACTGCAACCATTGCTGTCATAATATTCAAAAAAAAAATCATTTTCTCGTCAAAAAAAACGATCAAATATAAGAACAATAAATTTACAAGATATAAATTTTTCTTATTCCGATTAATCACAACAATTTTGGCTTTTCGATTCAGCACACGACCATAATCTAGTCGAAAATCACAAATGGCACCTTTGAAATAAAAAAATAACAAGAAAAGGCAAACGATGAGTAAATAAAAAAAAAGAAATCACTTACCATTGGGATAGATGTTTAGATAATTAACTGAACAAATGTACCAGTTTTTGCAATCAGCGTTAATACTCATTTTTGTAGGAAGGCTGGTGAGGCCATTACCCTGATTGTTCAAATCCATTAGAAACAAAGTGGAACTTCGAGGGTTATTCTATTTGCTTACCTTACTTACGCCTGTTACCCTTAATGAAGCATGGGCCTCCGACCTGAGAATAATATTTTTCTGGTTAGCGTTTTTTTTTAGAGAGTTGGATTTCTATATGGGATGGGGTCGCTAACCACATATACCAACCCACAGTAAAAGCCCAGAAAGGCTCCAGGTTGGGTTGTTATTATCTATAATGGACTATTTATATATACCTTTTGATATCAAAAGTACATGAATCTCATAAGAACAATTCCAAAAGTAACCACTGCAAATAAATTTAATTCACTACTGTATTCTAATGTGTTCCGATTCCGATACCATATATACTTCCTGTAGAATTGTTCAAACTACCGACTGAGGAATACTAGAGAAATTTTAATTCATAGACCAATTAAATAGTTAGACAAATCATCGCTATTACAAAAATTAATTGCTCTCAGCCGCGTAAAGGATATGTTAAGCCGAGCCTCTTAGCTAGGAAGCATCGTCATATTTCCCAATTACAGTTTATCATCACTTGCTATTGGAATTTGAGATAGTAGTATATGGGTACAGGCACGTGATATACATACCAATCACCCTGTCCTACCAGTCAGAAGGGCAATCGTAAACGATCCTATCTTTCTTGTCCCAAGGAAATTAATTTAATGATAAAACACGAAGCAGTCGAAATGGACAATAAATACACAGCAATTACAAACCCAATTTCATAAATGATGCCAAAATAACGGATACAAAAAGTATACATTAATAAGGACAATAATTAACAATGTTAACATTTAGGACACTAAGGTTGAAACAGAATAAATACCTGGCTAGAATAATTAGATCAGCTTCACGAAGTGCAGTACGACGGCAATGACGAAATGCAAGTATTGGTGGTCTCGACCAAGAAGAACCACGAGCCATACCTGACATGTAAGTCGGTATCCCAACGGTCTAAAAAAAAGAAATTAATGTATGAAGACATAGTGCTGATGATGGATTTGTAAGTGAAAATGACACGAAATGCAGTGATAACGTAAATTGACTTGATAAGAAGAAAAACGTACAAAAGTTCATATATATCTATATGAAGTTAGTAACAAAGTGCATCAATCATATATAAGAGAAGATAGAATGTCGTTCAGTGTAAATATAAGCTATGAAAACATAGTTGTTTGTATTTGAAAGGGCTTTGACGACTCCTAAGATAAGTGGGGTAGTTAACACGCTCAACTACACTCTCTATCACGAGTTCAGGTGCCGAGGTTAAGTCATTCCTAGAGAAACAAATTTACTATTTCGAGGGGGAGAATCACATCCCGGAGCATGCTTGCATTGTTGCTTAAGTTGGTCGGAAAGACTTTGCATTTTGTCAGGCGTATTCACAAAAGAGAACTACAATTATATGCATACTTCAAGTCAATAAGTGAATCTCCTGATCGAAGGTTCAACTCCTGATGATTCGGATGGTGAACGTGCTCGTCTCTAAAAGCATTGTCAATGACAAGGTTAAATAAGAATGAAGAGGGTGGACAACCACGAGGAACACCACTGTAAGTAATCAATTTCGAAGACAGTTCGCCATAATCTCTGACTCGACCACTAGTGTTCGAGTAGAGAGGCTGCATAAGGTTAATTGTTACTTCTTAGGTATACTTTTCAATGATAGATATGGCCACAGAACCTCACGATCACCAGAGTCAAACGCCGCCCTAAAGTTGAGGATGTAAAGATGTTTAACTTAATGCTTAAAGTTGGTATTTGCCAGAAACAGGAAGTTATCTGTGCAGAACAACAATTGATGGTTACCATCATCTGTTCGAATAGCCGCGACGCCATAAGATCCACATAGGCCTCCGTCAGTTTCTTTTAATCTACCTATTTCAGCATCAATGCTACCAACCAGTATTACTACATCAGAGCGCCTAGCTTTGTGAAGGGAATCTTTGCGTAAAATTATTCTTTTACCTCAGCAGTGTAAGCGTAGGCAGAGACAACGAAGAGGCGAGAATTCGCGTCTATGTTTTCTTTGAGTTTTTCCTGATCTCTTTTAGTTAGACAGTGCACAAAAGACTACTGACTGAGATCCAGTTCAAGAAAGCTAGTTCTGCTTTAGAAATTAATGCTATATCTACACCAGAGAGGCCATAGAAAGTAGCAGTGAGCCTTCAGATACACGAAGCGTAGATTGCAACGGTTGTTTATTTTGACATGATGAAGACTAATGAATGACTCTACTCGGATCCTGCATGTGCGTTTCGGAGATGCTGTACACGTGGACGGCACGAAATTCTAAAGTCCTTGTGAAGGAAACTTGTTGTATTTGGCATAAGTTTCGGACATTTAGAGATCTAGTATGCAGTTTAACACGGGGTTTCAGGGGACGGAGAATTTTTAAGGTTAGCAGCGCAAGGTCATAAGGTATACGAGAAAGGTTGGTTATGGAAACAAGACAGTTATCAAGAGGTGTAGAAAGGATTTGATTAAGACCAAGTTGATCTCGTGTAGTATTAGGGACGGACGATATTACCCAGCTACCCAAACAGGGAAATGGTATTTCTTGAGGAATGTGAAAAGGAAAACGCGTTAGTGTTGGTCTTAGCGACCTGTGGGAGTGACTGCAGAGCCCAAAGAACAAGCGCTTGAGGCCGATCGTGCACAGCCTTCTTAAGGGAAGTTTTGGAATTGTTATATTTTCGTGACCAACTTTCATGATGCCTAATTTTTTCTATTACCACTGATACTTTGGATTTCAACCTCACAGTTTTATCTCCCTGTGCTGACGTGGTATGGTAACTTAAACTGATCTACGTACGTACCAGGTTATACGTTGCGATCGACTGACTAACTCTTTCACTGATCCGCTCAGTCGAATAAATAAACCAAACTTAATCCAAGACACGGTGGAAAAATTTGAGTCAAATGACTGACTGATTAACTGTGCAAACAATGATGAAGCGGGTTTAGTCAGTCAGTCAGCTACAACATAGAACTTCGCACGTACGTACATTAGTTCAAGTTGTCATACAACATTAGCACAGAGATCAAATTGTCAATTCTAGCTCCATCGTAGTACAAAGAGGTGTTGGAAGGATTTGGTTATTACTAATTTGGTCTCGTTTGATGATACGGGTATAAGGGCGGATGTCACTTTCACGTTGCCCACACCGCGAAAGAAGCGGTTTTAGGTGATACAGGAAGAAAACCATAACTGAGAAGATAAGAAATGTGTCGAATAGCTAGGCCTAGTGATGCTAGTCGACTACCTAGACCAGATTGCATGAAGTAAAATTAAAAATCCTACTAGCTACTACCTACTAATTATCAAAAAGTCACTAGTCCAAAAAAAAATACAATTTACTAATTTTTTGCTGAAGATCGATCGATGTTAAGAGATACTTAAATGCCATAGTATTCCAACTCTAAACTAATGATTGATGCAAACATCTGAGTGGACCATGTTCATGTCATAGTATGTGTTTCTTGAATGTTACCGGACATTGCACCTACCATAGTTAAAGTTCCAAACATAAGAGGAACATTTAGTTGACGGAAAACATGGTCTTGGGTTCGAATCCTGTGAGTAGTAGGAGTTATGGATGCGCACTGCAAATGAGTTCCATACCAGGAAGAAACGGTCGTTCGGTGCTTCCAGGTTACTAATGGTGGTCTAACAACGATTTCTTCACGATTTCAAAATGTGAAAACAATACATATACCAGCCATTAAAATACAAGATGATACACAACCTTAGGAATCTGCTGTTAGCTGAGATACACAAATGCCAGTTACAATAAGAATATTGCAGCATTTGATATAGGCTGTTTATAATTCGTACATAAAATAAACAAATACTGGATTTAGATAAATTTACTTGAACATGAACGGCTGTCTCTTTGGCAGGAACTGGAGGTAAAACAGCTTGACTACCAATAAGTAGAATTGGTTTTTCAGCGAGTTTTATTAGTTGAGCTAATTTCTTCACTTGTCTTTTAGATGGAAGCGGAATTTTCGGTGGTTTGACAACTATTCCATCTGGAACAATTCGTTTTGGATGGATGCGATTTCGATCTCTTCTTTTTAAGAAACCAATTAGCGAATAAATCGAAAAGATAGAAACGTAGATACCTATGAAAGAAATGAAATAGTACCAAAAATAGAGTGTTGATCAGACAAAAATGTAAGCAGTTTAACAATAGAACATAGATGGATTTATTCTTAGGCAACTTAATTCACATGCTTCACTTACTGACGCGTTACTCTCAATGAAGCACAGGCCGCCAACCAGCATTCACCAACCAACTCTGTTCGCTCACCTTTCCAGTTCTAAGCAATAGCTATTCATTCGCTTCAGGTCTGTCTCTAAGTATCAGCGCATTGTGTGTCTCTTGGTCTCATTCTCTTTTCCTTATGGACCTTGAGGATTCAAAGATTTAATGAGTGTCCTATCCATCTCTTCATTGAGTCGATCAGAAAAGACCTGGAACTTGGTGCTGAGAGCTATTATGAGTACAGTGAGTTTGCCAGTATCCCAAGGAAATACTGTGTCAAACCTTTTTGATGTTGTTCGCTCAGCTATTCAGCGCTTCGCTAGTTTCAGTTTCATCATGGCCACCACCAGGTAGTGATCGGAAGCTGTCAGCTCCTCTCTTGATTCTCACGTGTTTCACAGTCCTTCAGAATTTATTATTCAGTCAGTCAGTCAGCTGCAACATAGAACGTGTTACAAACGTACATCGAAGATACCTATGATCGAATACTTGTAACCTACAAATATCCTTTATTCTAAGTGGCCATGTTTCATACCCATAGAGTAGGACGGAGCGAACTGCTGCGCAATAAACCCGTCCTTTGGTTAGCAGATGGATGTCTCGCCTACACCAGTTGGCGAGAGCCAGTCGAGTCTTCTGCACCCATTTTGAGATTCTGTCACATACCAGGCCATCAACACTGATGAGACTCCCAAGATAAGTGAAGTGGTCAACATACTCAGGTCACTTTGCTCTATCTCACGAACCCCAAGTGCCGACGGAAGCCAACCAAGAGCAACCCTTTACATTTCAAGGGGGGGGGGGGTAATCACATCCCGAGCAAGCTTGCATTGTTGCTTAAGGTGGTCAGAAGACTGTATTATTGTCAGCGTGTTCATCAAGAGAACTATATTATAGTGCATACTTCAAATCAATAAGTGAATCTCCTGATCGAAGGTCAACTCCTGATGAGTCGGATGGTGAAAAGTGTCGCCTCTAAAAGGATGTCAATTGACAAGTAAAAATAAGGAAAGTGGGCAAACTCTGATGAACATTACTCAATAGTGAAAGGGCAACATCGTCCGCAGGTGCTGGTTGACCGAGGTAAACAACTTACTGCTTGTCACACCCCCTTCACAGTCAATAATATGACTTTGCCCTCAGACGTTAAGCTGCAGCTTTTACAAGCGACCTGGGTGAACATGAAGGACCTAAAAGAATAGTTTGGCTGTGGACCAAGATGAGCAAGCCCGACCACCATGTCAGTAACTTTTTATTGATGCGAATGAGATTAATTTAATTCTCTGTAAGGCGATTCAGTATAACATTGTGTAGTTTCGCCTATGCGTATTGTGTGGCATATGGAGGCGCCATAGATTTCGCGAATCTCCCACCGTTTTCGTTCCTTTCATATCCAGTGTTGTTCATTCCAACAATGGTGTTTATGTCTCCCATCAGAATGATCAAATCTTTTGTTGGGTATTTTACGATGATTGACTGCAGCCTCCCATAGAATCGACCTTTGAATTGACAGGGAAGACTTTAAATGATTTGAATTATTTGTTCTGGCTAATGCTCTTTTTAGCCAGAACGTTTTCTAAGGGATACGGTTGTTAATCCTACGCCTAACCCTCCTGGCCTTATCTGTGCTGGGATCGGCAGTAACCCTAGAAAAGCTTCAGACCGAACATTTTCATAATTTAATGAGTGTTTATCACACTTTTATTTTATGCTATTTTTGCTCATTTATAATTATAAGCAAACAAATCTTACTTATCAAAAGATGATGAAGTTTTTAGTAAACTCAAAATAATCCTTCAGTAACTATGAATATACGGATTAGCCTTATAAGAAACTATTTTGATTTTGTTAAAATCTCTAAACTAGACGATTTAGTTGCAAAGCTTTCATTAATTTTCTAGACAACATTAGCGGTTAATTCACGTAGAAGTGAAACTTTATGCTGCCTAGAATAACAATGAAGGCTTCGTAGATAAAAAGAAATTAGTTTAGAGAGTTTAAAATAAACACCAAAAAAGTATACATCTCAACCGAAAACGTTTCTTATCAATTCGTAGAAAAATATCTTAGTTATAATATGTATTAAGATTTATCGATTGATTTTTCTTGCAGTTTGATGGTTTCCTAGTATAAGCATGAGTTACATGTCAGAATGATAAAACGTGGTTCGAGTTTTTTTTAATTAGAGGCTTGAGAAAGTAGAAAATAACAAAATTGATGAATATATAGTTTAATAGTTAGCAGTATGATCATATCAGCTGTTATGTATGTTTCTCATATATATGTGGAATAACGAATGAAGGATAGAAATGTATTTATTACGTGAAATATTCAATATTACCTAATGAATTTAAATATTAAGGTATATTATATGAAATTTGTCAATACGAAATCAATGGACAAATGAAATCATGACTTCAAGGTATAGATTGGATAAAAAGGCTGAGTTTTTCGCTTGTCAAACAGGCCGAATAATGTAAAAACTCTGAGTTATAGAACGCTTGAAAATGAGGATAACTTGACAACTGTTTAAGTCACAGGTTATAATATGTCAGTCAGTTACAACGTAGAACTTAGTAAGTACATACATCAGTCCAGGTTACCTTACCACATTAGCACAGAAACGCAATTGTCACTTCAAATCCAATAGTAGTGTTCCGCCCATCCATACAATCTACTAGATTGAGGGTGAATGATAGTCATCCATTTCTCAGATAGTTTCGCAAACAGATGGATTTCTAATACCGGTTTCCTTTATAAGGTGGAAAAGTTGTCTGCTGTTGCCTATTGCCGTTGTCTTTTCCATCGCTCTTGCTTTCAATACCCACCACTGTTCACGATCATTGCGTAGGCTTTTTATCAGCCTGTGCTTAAGTTAACTTTGCTCTTCATCATGGGAATCAGTTACACAGCCACCTAACTGTTTTTCTGGTTGTTCCTGAAATATATTACTTGCTTTATCATTACCAACATGATTCAGTCCACTTGTCAGTGACTTCATAGATTTCTACTATGTCTTGCTTTAGCCGCCCCTAGCTTCCTTTCAACCTATTCATACACCACAAAACATAGCTCGACGAGGCAGTCGGTGATTAGGCATACACAACACATGTCCCAACCATCTCAACCAGTGAAGTTCTACTACTTCATCTGATGAAGTACTGTGTAATAGTATGTATTCAATTTGTATACTAACTTTCAAATAGTTTTTAAACCATTTATAGACATTTTATTTTTTAGCTGTGATAATTGGTAATATCTGTGGATTAATGCTCAAAGCATTTTTCTAAATAGCTACAGAAGAGTGAGAATTATTTTGTATAGTAGTGAAAGTTAGAAAAGGAAGTTATCTTTTGTTAGTGTTTGTTTTACATTGACAAGTCACCGAGAATTATTTTAGAATGTCTTGCCATTGAAGTCCGAATTAACTGACCAAATTTTTTAATATCATTATCACTATGTTGAGAACACTTCTAGGGTAACTGGCAATCACAAGCTCGGATAGAGAGTTATGATACCACATTCAGAACGTAGAGTTCCTCTGTATGTCAAGACGAAGATGAGCATTCTCACAACCAGAGCGATAGTAAACATACGCATATGACATATTTGTGGGCCGTGCGAGATAAACAAAATCCTTTATTTTGATCTCTAGTAGATTTTTTC